>JAJTJO010000235.1:0-286408 GCA_024550625.1 Dendroctonus valens
TTTTCCATTTAAAGCTGTTTAAATCGGTAACTCATTAATGAAGGTTTTTTGAAAAAAAATTATTTGTATTGTTTTTATTCGAGAATTTGAAAAAGGATGTTTATGTCTTTGGTTCTGATAAATGCGCATCCATGTGGCTTTAGACACCTTCTGTATATGAAAACCGCCTATTTTATATAAATGAACTCGGTAACACGCAGTAGGATACTTTAGTGCGCACGGCTGTTAAAAATGTTGATTTTGTGTTTTAATTGTTATTATTTTGGAGTTTTATTTAACATGCTTCAAATGGTTCGAAATGTTACGTTTATTTCTTTTGGTATTAGAAATTCCTAATGAAACCCCTTTAGGAAGACAGTCCCTGAGGCGCTTTATCGAAAAGCTCCTAATGATTATTCGGATAATTTTAACCGTTGGAAAGTTAGAAGCTGTTGAACTGCGACGGCTCGAACTGTTTACATTTTTTGTTCTAACTCCCTAAAGGTTAGGCATTTTTTATAAAATAGTAAAAAGAAAATATATATTTTGAGACGCTCTGTCGAAAAGCTCTGAATGATTATTTCAATATTTTTAACCGTTTGGAAGCTAGAAGCTGTTAAGTTTCGGGGGCTCGGAATTTTGAAATTTTTGTTTGACTTTTAAAGTTAGGAATTTCTGCTGAAACCTTACTATGGAAAGACAGTTTTTGAGATGCGCTGTTAAAAAGGATCCTAATGGTAGCTCTGATATCTTTAACGTTTTGCGAGAGATTAATAAAAATGTCCAATTTTGGTTCGGGTTCTTTAGAGGTTAGGATTTTCCGATAAAAACCAGTGAGGAATAGACAGTCCTAAATATGCTCTATTGAAAAGTACTTACTGATTATTAGGATATTTTATACCGTTTGGAAGTTACGAGCCCTTGAACTTCGACGACTCGAAATGTTTATTTTTTTGTTCTAACTCCTTAAGGTAGGAGTTTCATAAAAATCTTCAAAGAAAAGATATATTTTGAAACGCTCTATCGAAAAGCTCTGAATGATTATTTCAATATTTTTAACCGTTTGGGAGCCACAAGCTCTTAAGTTTCAGATGCTCGGAATTTTGACATTTTTCATTCCAGCTTTTTAAAGGATAGGAATTTCTGATAAACTTTAATAAGAAAAGATAGTTCTTGAGATGCGCTGTGAAAAAGATCCTAATGGTCGTTCTGATATCTTCAACGTTTTGCGAGAGATGATTTAGGGGTTAGGATTTTCTGATAAAAACCAGTAAGAAAAGAAAGTCCTAGAAATGCTCTATTGAAAAGTTCTTAATGGTTATTCGGATATTTTTAACCGTTTCAAAGTTAGAAGTTGTTGAACTTCGACGGCTCGAAATGTTTAAATTTTTTGTTCTAACTCCTTAAAGGTTAGGAATATTTTATAAAATAGTAACACGAAAATATACTTTGAGACGCTCTATCGAAAATCTCTGAATGATTATTTCAATATTTTAACCGTTTGGGAGTTACCAACTCTAAAGTTTCGGGGGCTCGGAATTTTGACATTTTCATTTTAGCTTTTTAAAGGTTAGGAATTTCTGATGAAACCTTAATAGGAAAAGATAGTTCTTGAGATGTGCTGTGAAAAAGATCCTAATGGTTGCTCTGGTATCTTTAACGTTTTGCGAGAGATTAATAAAAATGTCCAATTTTGGTTCGAGTTCTTTAGAGGTTAGGATTTCCGATAAAAACCAGTGAGGAATAGACAGTCCTAAATATGCTCTATTGAAAAGTACTTACTGATTATTAGGATATTTTATACCGTTTGGAAGTTACGAGCCCTTGAACTTCGACGACTCGAAATGTTTATATTTTTTGTTCTAACTCCTTAAAGTTTAGGAGTTTCATAAAAAATCTTCAAAAGAAAAGATATATTTTGAAACGCTCTATCGAAAAGCTCTGAATGATTATTTCAATATTTTTTACCGTTTGGGAGCCACAAGCTCTTAAGTTTCGGATGCTCGGAATTTTGACATTTTTCATTCCAGCTTTTTAAAGGTTAGGAATTTCTGATAAAACCTTAATAAGAAAAGATAGTTCTTGAGATGCGCTGTGAAAAAGATCCTAATGGTCGTTCTGATATCTTCAACGTTTTGCGAGAGATGAATAAAAAATTTCAATTTTGCTTTGGTTTCTTTAGGGGTTACGATTTTCTGATAAAACTAGCAAGGAAAAGAAAGTCCTAAAGGTGCTCTATCGAAAAGTTATTAATGATTGTTGGGATATTTTTAACAGTTTGGAAGTTAGAAGCTGTTGAACTTCGACGGCTCGAAATGTTTACATTTTTTGTTCTAACTTCTTAAAGGTTAGGAGTTTTTTAAAAAATCTTTAAGAGAAAACATATTTTTTGAGGAACTCTATGAAAAAGCTCTGAATTATTATTTCAATATTTTTAACCGTTTGGGAGCGACAAGCTCTAAAGTTTCGTGGGCTCGGAATTTTGACAATTTTCATTCTAGCTTTTTAAAGGTTAGGAATCTCTGATGAAACCGTAATAAGAAAAGATAGTTCTTGAGATGCGCTGTGAACAAGATCCTAATGGTCGTTCTGATATCTTCAACGTCTTACAAGAGATGAATAAAAATGTTCAATTTTGCTTTGGTTTCTTTAGGGGTTAAGATTTTCATATAAAAACCAGTAGGGAAAAGAAATTCCTAGAGATGCTCTATCGAAAAGTTCTTAATGATTATTCAGAGATTTTTAATCGTTTGAAAGTTAGAAGCTGTTGAACTTCGACGGCTCGAAATGTTTACATTTTTTGTTCTAAATCCTTGAAGATTAGGAATTTTTAAAAAATATTCAAAAGAAAACATATATTTTGAGAAGCTCTATGGAAAAGCTCTGAATGATTATTTCAATATTTTAACCGTTGGAAGCTAGAAGCTGTTAAGTTTCGGGGGCTCGGAATTTTGAAATTTTTTGTTCTGGCTTTTTAAAGGTTAGGAATTTCTGCTGAAACCTTACTAAGGAAAGACAGTTTTTGAGATGCGCTGTTAAAAAGGATCCTAATGGTTGCTCTGATATCTTAACGTTTTGCGAGAGATTAATAAAAATGTCCAATTTTGGTTCGGGTTCTTTAGAGGTTAGGATTTTCCGATAAAAACCAGTGAGGAATAGACAGTCCTAATATGTTCTATTGAAAAGTACTTACTGATTATTAGGATATTTTATACCGTTTGGAAGTTACGAGCCCTTGAACTTCGACCACTTGAAATGTTTATATTTTTGGTTCTAACTCCTTAAAGGTTAGGAGTTTCATAAAAAATATTCAAAAGAAAGATACACTTTGAAACGGTCTATCGAAAAGCTCTGAATGATTATTTCAATATTTTTAACCGTTTGGGAGCCACAAGCTCTTAAGTTTCGGATGCTCGGAATTTTGATATTTTCATTCCAGCTTTTTAAAGGTTAGGAATTTCTGATAAAACCTTAATAACAAAAGATAGTTCTTGAAATGCGCTGTGAAAAAGATCCTAATGGTCGTTCTGATATCTTCAACGTTTTGCGAGAGATGAATAAAAATGTTCAATTTTGCTTTGGTTTCTTTAGGGGTTAGGATTTTCTGATAAAAACCAGTAAGGAAAGGAAAGTCCTAGAAATGCTCTATTGAAAAGTTCTTAATGGTTATTAGTTAAAAAGTTAGAAGTTGTTGAACTTCGAAGGCTCGAAATGTTTAATTTTTTTGTTCTAACTCCTTAAAGGTTAGGAATATTTTATAAAATAGTAACACGAAAATATATACTTTGAGACGCTCTATCGAAAATCTCTGAATGATTATTCGGATATTTTTAACCGTTTCAAAGTTAGAAGCTGGTGAACTTCGACGGCTCGAAATGTTTACATTTTTGTTCTAACTCCTTAAAGGTTAGGAATAAATTCAATATTTTTACCGTTTGGGAGCTACAAGCTCTTAAGTTTCGGGGGCTCGGAATTTTGACATTTTCGTTCTAGCTTTTTAAAGGTTAGTCTTGATTGATCTGAGTCTGATGAAACCTTAATCAGAAAAGACGTTCTATTGAAAAGTTCTGAATAATAATTTCAAAAATTTTAACCGTTTGGGAGCTATAAGCCCCTAAGTTTTAAAGGCTCGGAATTTTGACTTTTGAAAGGTTAGGAATTTTGATAAAACCTTACTAATAAAATACAGTTCTTTAAACGCGCAGTGAAAAAGATCCTAATGGTTGTTCTGATATCTTCAACGTTTTGCGAAAGATGAAT
This sequence comes from Dendroctonus valens, assembly GCA_024550625.1. Classification (NCBI taxonomy): domain Eukaryota; kingdom Metazoa; phylum Arthropoda; class Insecta; order Coleoptera; family Curculionidae; genus Dendroctonus; species Dendroctonus valens. The sequence continues at coordinate 4,240 of JAJTJO010000235.1, forward strand.
AAAAGTGTTCAATTTTGCTTCGGTTTCTTTAGAGGTTAGGATTGTATGATGAAAACCAGTAAGGAAAAGACAGTCCTAAATATGCTCTATTGAAAATTCTGAATGATTATTCGGATATTTAACCGTTTGGAAGTTAATCCTTTGAACTTCGAGGGCTCGAAATTTTTTATTTTTACTCTCACTATTTAAAGGTTAGGAATTTTTGATGAAATCTTAAATAGAAAGTGTAGTTTTTGAGACGCGCTTTTGAAAAGGTCCCAATGGTTGTTCTCATCTTTAAACGTTTTGCAAGATATGTATAAAAATGTCCAATTTTGCCTCTGTTTGTTTAGAGGTTTAAAATCTAGTAAACAACAAAGAATATTGAAAGGAGGTTCTAACTTCCTTTCAGAGGAAAATCCTAATTAGGAAGTTGTGATAACACCAATTAGGTAGATAAAGCCTTTGAGACGAGAAACAGTCGCTCTTTTTCTGGTTCTTCATTCGTGAACGACTTTTGGCGCTGATGAAACCCAAAAATTCAGTCATGATTATAGTTAGCACAGTTTTCCTGCGGAAATTGCTCTAAATGCCAGAAATTGGCTGCTAAATCTTCGAAATTGAGGTAAATAATGAGAAAGCATTTAAAATTCCTGCGATGCATGCGAGTGAACGCAGCTGGTCAATGACTGTTTTAAAATTCCTCAAACTGCCACAGGAATTCAAAGGTTGTGCGCTCAAAACGGAAAAATTGAGTTATTGACTGATGGCCATTCGTTGCAGGAATCGCACTTTGTCATTTGCAGTTTACACATTCTATTTCAGGTAAACGGCAATTAATGCACGCGATTGAAGAACAGGTTTCGCTGAAGAGTCGATCGTTTATCTGATTATTTAACCATTAGGTTTTTATCGGCGTGTTCGAGTTAGTTGCAGCTTTTGTTAATTTGATTTCAGTTTTTCCTGCTCACGAAAAAATAAAAGAAGGAAGCCAATGAAGAATCAGCGCAGTGAGTTTGATGTGTCAGGTGTGCTTTCTATCTTCGCCAGGTCTTCTAACGGTACTGCCTGCTCAGTACTTAATAATATGAATTTGTGCCTAATCCTGCAATGTAATCTGAATCGGACACGCAGGGTACCATTTCTCGGTACCAAGATTGCCGTTGGATTCGAATTCAGCTTCATCATTATGGGATCAAAGTGTGTGGGGGCACAGCCACTTTTGCCCCCCTTTAGGTGCGCTTGGTGGAAAGTCGCCGCTAGATCTGGTTCCAGCCTATTGTTCGGCATTTATTTTCGTAAATTTTGTTTTTTCTTCCTTCGCCAAGTCCGATGGCCATTCAGTTTATCGCCACACTTTGATGGCCCGTCCAATTTGTCTCAACCGCTTTTTGTCGAGCGAGAATGCGGCCGCAGGAATTGCCTGCCCATACAAGTTGCAGGAATTCAAAACATGATTTTCTCAATTTTCATTTCGATTTTCTTCGGCTAAACAATTGGCAAACCCGCCGAGAAAGTAGCCAAACCACTTCGGACCATTGAAGTGGGTTAGACACAAAGGTTGTGCGCAAAAGTACCGATTAATTAGCAGGATTTTCCAATGGTAAATGTGGTGCGCGCCTCGAAGATATGTGAAGCATATGAGGAGGGCTTGTGTGAAGAGCACACTTGAGCCCGCAGGCTCGGAATGGTATCTTTATTGAAGAACCTGTTCGAGTATGCGGTCTGCGTATGGTAATGTAACGGTTGGGCTAAATGGCCGCGTCGAGCCGAGAAAACCAGCCATAACCAGAAGGAAATTTTGGTTTTACCGACCTTGTAATGTTAGCATCCAGTTTCTATGAAGAACACCTCTTTTCTTTTTAGAAAATCTGTTTTTCACTGAAAAAAAAACGCTTTCAGCAGCCATTGCTTGACACTGGTGAGTTTTTCGGGCGTGGAAAACAATTTATTCCTGACGTTTCGCAAGCACGAGTGGTTTGCATCTTCAGAAGTGTTTTGCTTGAAAGCTTTCACTGGTTAGTGGAAAAGCACTATTTTTTGTATACCAACGCTTCAGCTGTATGTTTACCATTGCCATTGTTCACACGATTTTTCGCGAAACATGAAACTTTTAGGGCATTTAAACCGAAGCTTTTGCTTTTCAATAAGAGGCCAAGTGCTTTCCAGCTCGCATACTTTTTTCAAAATAAATTGTTGAAGAAACACCTAAGCAACTAAGAAATGCGTTGGAGTGCTCTTCAACTGCAGAGTCAATCCCTTGCCAAAACTCACCAGGTTTTTTGTAGGCAATGAAACTTTCGCGGCATAAAACGAAGTTTTTCCTTTCCAATGATGTGAGAAGCGCTCTTACTCTACTCTAGTTTTGTAAAAAGAATTTTTGAAGAAACATCTACGCAACTAAAAGATGCGTTGGAGCGCCCATCAAGTGCAGAATCAAAGACCTACCAATGTTCACTAGATTTTTTGCGAAAAATCAAATTTTCAGGGCATTTAAAGAAAAGTTCTCTCTTACAAATGAAGTGACCAGCACGCTTCCATTAAAGTCAGCTTTCGAAAGATGATTTTTTGAAGAAACAACTACGCAACTAAAGATGCGTTGATGCGTCCATGAAGTTCTGAATGAAACGCCTGCCAATCTTCACCAGATTTTTTGAAGAAATGAAACGTTTCGGCCATTTAAAACGAGATGTTGTCTTTCCAATGATGTGGATAATGTGCTTGTATCTAGTCTAATTTTTGCACAATGATTTTTTGAAGAAACTCCTACGCAACTTCGAGATGTGGTGGAGAGCTTATCAAGTGCTGAATCAAACCCTTGCCAAAACGCTCTAGAATTTTTTTCGAAAATGAAACTTTTCGTCCATTGAAAGGAAGATTTTGTCGTTTAAATGATATGATCACCGTCCTTCCATCCGGTCTAGTTTTTGCATTATAAATGTTTGAAGAAACTCCTACGCAACTAAGAGATACTATGGAGCGCGCGTCAAATGCTGAATCACAACTGGTCAATCCTCAGCAGATTTTTGTGAAAATTGAAACTTTTTCATCATTTACCGCGAAGTCTTCTCTTTCAACTGATATGACAAGTGCGATTCCATCTAGTCCATTTTGCAAAATAAATTTTTGAAGAAACTCCACGCATCTGAGAGTTACGTTGGGGCGCCCATCAGGTGCTTAATCAAACACTCGCCAAATCTCTAAGAGATGCGATGGAGTGCTCATCATGTTCCGAATCAACCACCCGCCAATATTCACTGGATTTTCAGAAGCAAATGAAACTTTCAGGACACTTAAAGCGGAAACTTGTGTCTTTAAAATCATGTGACAGTGCTATTTCTGTCCAAACCAGGTTTTGTAAAATGAATTTTTGAAGAAACTTTTACGCAACTTAAGAGATGCGTTGGAGCGCTCAATCAAGTTCCTAATCAACCCCCGCCAATATTCACTAGATTTTCTGAAGCAAATGAAACTTTCAGGACACTTAAAGCTGAAATTTTGTCTTTGAAATGATGTGACAAGTTCGATTTCTGTCCAAACCAGTTTCTGTAAAATGAATTTTGAAGAAACTTTTACGCAACTAAGAGATGCGTTGGAGCGTCCATCATGTTCCGAATCAACCATCCGCCAATATTCACTAGATTTTTCTGAGGACAAATGAAAACTTTCAGGACACTTAAAGCGAAATTTTGTCTTTAAATGATAATATTAGCTTCTCCTTCCATCTAGTCTAATTTTTTCAGGATGAACTTTGAAGAAACTTCAACAACAAGATCAAACAATCAAGTTTCTGCGAAAAATTAAACATTCAGAGCATTTAAAGCAAGATTTTCTCTTTTTAACTTTGCGATCAAGCGTGATTTCAGCTAGCACAATTTACGCAAAATGACTTTTAGGAGAAACCTTCATTTATCAGAACGAAAGAAAATATGTAATCAGCTGAAAGAGCGGTTTTTAACAAGCAAAACTTGTACTCATTAAATTGCATCAGAAAGTCTTAAGTTGTGAAGCGATAGAAGCAAACTAGTGACATTAACCAAATTGATTAATGGCACCACTGTTTTTTCCTCACCAAACCAAAAATTCCAGATGCTTCATCGTCGAACGAAGCCGTCCATCTTCAGCAGAGGCTGCGCAGCTTAAGCACCGAGCTGGTGACTCTTCGCAACCGGCTTCATGTGCAGGGCGGCCAACAGTCGCCCACAAAAGGTGGCCCTGGGGCCAACCACACCACGTCCAGCCAAGGCTCTGGAAAACTGAACCATTCCAATGTCAAACAGCCGCACATTCCTCCCAGAGGGAAACCAGTATAACCCTCAAGTGCCTGCAGTGTACAACCAGATGAACGAGTGGAAAAATAAAAAATTAACTGGAGATCCATTGCAGGTTTCCACGCAAAAATCCATCCCAGCCTCCCTTATTCAGCCGCCTCAAAACACCGCAACCGCCGTCATTGAAGATCTCATCCATCTTCCGGGGCTTTTGACTGAAGATGCCGTCATGAAGTGTCTACAGGCGCGGTTTGCAGTCAATCAGTTTTATGTGGGTATTTAGCTCGTGGTGGCTTCAACCAATAAAACCTGGATTCAAAATTCCAGACCAATGTTGGGCCAATAATACTTTGCGTAAACCCGTACCGGGACGTGGGCAATCCGCTCACCCTCAACAGTACAAGAAGCCTAGCGTTAAGTCCGCAGCTGAATAAAGTGGTTCAAGAGGCGGTGCGTCAACAGTCGGAAACTGGGTATCCGCAAGCCATCATCCTATCCGGTAAGCATTCAGTAGAAAAATCCAAGGTAAATGAGGCTTACCACTCCTCATTATGCAGGCACGAGTGGATCGGGCAAAAGCCACGCCTCAATGCTACTTTTGAGACAACTGTTTGCTGTGGCGGGAGGAGGCCCGGAAACCGACGCCTTCAAGCATCTGGCCGCCGCTTTTACCGTCTTAAGGTCGCTGGGATCGGCCAAAACTTTGACCAATTCCGAATCGAGTCGCATAGTGAGTAAACGAGTAAGGCAAGGATTCGAAAAAGCCTCACTAAATTGCTTCCAGGGGCAGTTTATTGAGGTGCAAGTGACCGATGGTGCGCTTATAATCGCACCAAAATCCATTGCTACTTCCTCGACCAAACCGAGTTATACGGCCGTTACCAGGTGAGAAGAATTACCACATTTTCTACCAAATGCTTGCCGGACTGGCTGCGGAAGAGCGCACCAAGCTGAATTTGGATGGCCACAAACCGTCCACTTTGAAGTACCTACAGCAGGGCGATGTACGGCAGGATGTAGCTGAGGATGCCACAAGGTAGGTGCTGAGTGTCGTTACTCTGGACTATCCGTTACTCAGGCACTAGTAAGACTTATCGTAATCAAATAATTACTCTTCGAGTAACTAGTCTTTTTGGGTAACGCATAGAAACGTTTTCAACACCTGCAGTAACGTGTCCAACTCATCAAACGCTTGATTGCTCAAACTGAACTTTACCGTATTAGATTCCAGGCCTGGAAAACTTGCTTGGGCGTGCTTGGCATTCCCTTTCTGGATGTGGTGCGCGTGCTTGCCGCCGTGTTGCTCTTAGGAAACGTGCAGTTCTCAGATGGAAAAGGTAAAGCCTCAAAGCATCTGGGTTTGGCTCAAACACTCAGTCCATTCGTGGCCATTTTCCAGGAATTGAGGTGGATGTGAGGGGCGAAACCGAGCTCAACGCTGTAGCGGCACTGCTGGGAGTATCTGGTGCCGCTTTGTTCCGAGGACTGACCTCTAGAACTCATAATGCCAGAGGCCAATTAGTCAAATCCGTAAGTGACTGTGCTTATTAATCATTTCAGCTAGTCGTTACTTTGATTGCTAGTAACTCCCTTTGAGGCCAAAGGTTTTTATTTAAAACTCAAAATCTAGATCTGCGACGCTAACATGTCCAACATGACCAGAGACTGTCTAGCCAAGGCGCTCTACTGTAGAACAGTGGCGACAATAGTGCGCAGAGCCAACAGTCTGAAACGGCTTGGTTCCACTCTGGGCACCCTCAGCTCCGACTCCAACGAGTCCGTCCACAACCAAGCAGAAGTACCCGATCCAGTCTAGATTTCTATGCCATCCTTTGCTCAATCAACTCTGTTCCAGGTTACCAGCCAGCAAGCTTCGACTGTGGGGAACAGCAGTAGCTCAGGCGGAAGCAAGTCCATGGTAGCTCTGAACAACGCGGTGAGACACGCCACTACTGACGGCTTTATCGGCATTCTGGATATGTTTGGGTTTGAGGACCCCAAGCCCGCTCAGCTGGAGCACCTTTGCATCAATCTCTGCGCTGAAACAATGCAGCATTTTTATAACACGCACATTTTCAAGTCCAGCATTGAGTCTTGCAGGTAAGCATCAACCGTCGGAGGGTCCAGGTGCTGATTTATCGGAAAAAATCACTTTTAGGGATGAGGGCGTTTGCTGTGAAGTTGAGGTGGATTATGTGGACAACGTCCCGTGCATCGACCTCATTTCTTCTCTTCGAACTGGGCTGTTGAGCATGTTGGATGTTGAGTGTTCCATTCGAGGCACTGCTGAGTCATACATAGCCAAAATCAAGGTAACGTCTGTTTGATGTTATATTCGATCGAATTAGGCCTCCCTTCTATTTCACCTCCGTATTTTGCTGTATCTAAAAATGGGTTTCTCGAGCAGGTCCAACACAAGAACAACAAGCGGCTCTTCGAACAAAAGTCCATCGACCCGCGCCTGTTTGGTATCCAGCACTTTGCAGGCAAAGTGATGTACGATGCTGCCGACTTCCTGGACACCAACAAGGACGTGGTGCCTGATGATCTGGTGGCGGTCTTCTACAAGCAAACGTGCAACTTTGGCTTCGCCACTCACCTTTTTGGAAGCGAGCTGAAGGCCCTCTACTCAGTGGAGACGGTGCCTCGAGGAGTGAGCTTCAGGTGAGCTCAACTCCTCAGTCCCTCAGTCCGCTGGAGTCAGAATCTAGGGTGATTCCAATGAAAATTTCTCAGTTCTTGCATACAACTATCTGCTAGTTCACGCAAAACCCTCAAGTTCGTACTTTCCTCCAGTGAGTTTTGGCTGGGAATGTTCATTTTTAGATAGATTTTGTATCATTTCAGCATTCGCCGTGTCTATAACGTTTGCTTGAATGTTTCTGCGACAATGAAACATATTTTTATTTGAAATCAATCGAAATTCCAGAATATCCCCAACCTCACACACGGATCTCCTCAATGGGGATGAGCCGGTTTCCACGCTCACTCAAGACTTCCACACCCGCTTGGACAATCTGCTGCGCACTTTAGTGCATGCTCGACCTCACTTTGTCCGCTGCATCTGCAGCAACAGCCAAGAAGGAGCCAACCGGTTTGACCGCGGCATTGTAGTGAGGCAGATCCGCTCCCTCCAAGTCCTCGAAACTGTCAATCTCATGGCTGGAGGTACTGACTTGAACCATCTCTTCAACTGCTAAAGTTTCCTAATTTCAGGCTTCCCTCATCGGATGAGATACAAAGCCTTCAACTCGCGCTATCGCCTGTTGGCGCCTTTTGCAGAGCTGAGTCGCACAGAGGAGAAAATCACCGACGATTGCAAAACCATCCTGCAGTACGCCACGGATCTACTCGCAAAGAAAGAGGTACCACCTATAGCTCGTTTTTTAATGTAATTCTAAAGCTGCGATTGGTTTCAGGCCATCAGCGCTGTGTCCACCAGCTGGGCGATGGGCAAGCGGCACATTTTTCTGAGCGAAGGTATCAGGCAGCTGCTGGAAAAGCTGCGCAATGAGACGCGCCAAAGGGCGGCCACCCTCATCCAGGCCACGTGGAAAGGCTGGCGATGTCGGTGAGTGCGGGAGGATTTCGTCGGAATCCTGCTCCTTCCACTAATAATAATGAAATCGACCAGATATCGCTGGACGACGCTACGCAGAGACAAGCCTACGCCTGATGGTGTCGCAGCTGGCAAAGCAGCGCCCAGTCGAACAGGGGCTACTCCCGGGCCGAGGCCCCGCCCCCAACCGATTGCCGGCACGCCTCCCCCGGATATGGGCGAAAAATGCGACGCCAAAATCATCCAGCAAACCTGCAACCTCTTCGGTCTGGACCTGGAGCGGCCGCCCCCTGTCCCGCCCAGTCGCTCCTATACAGTCACTGGAAACACTAAACTTGGTACTTTACTTGTTAGGCAATCAAACCACCCCAACCTCAAGTCCTAGTCTTATTGAAGACTAAAAAAAAGAAACACACTCTTAAACACCCCTGCATGTTTCAATAGTGACCTAATTTGTCTGTCTGACTTTGGTTGCCTCAAACCGTTCAAAAGACCTCAAATTCTCTACCAATTCCATGTTTTCAGGTTACCCTCAAACCAGGGTGATGAAGATGTCCTATCCAGAGGACGCTTCAGGCGATGGCCCAGTTTTCTACAAGGGGGAAACTGTCCTGGTGGTTGGGGCATCCCAAAGAAGAGGCCACCTCATAGTGGAGCACAAAAACCACACGCTGCACGTTCCTTTCCAGTTCATGGAGCTCAAACCGACTTTAAACATTTAAGAGGCGCTTATACATACTTCTGCAAATGGTGCTAGTTAAGTCGCAGTTACTCACCTTTAATTAATTATTTAAGCGCTGTGTGAGGCTTTGATCAGTGATTGGCGCATTTAAACCCAACATCGACTAGCTGGGGGAAAATTACATACAGGGTGTGCTTTTAGTGTTCAAACACGGGCGCTAAGGGCATCAAATTGTCTCCACTAAATCTACCCAAAAGTGTTCTTTCACCGTTCCGAAACTTGCCATTTTTCGACTACGATCTTGTATAATGTTCTAGATTTATTTATGGATATATTTAAAAGCGTATTTGTAGCAATAGCTTATTACACGCGTTATGCATTCATCCGGCTTTCATTGCCACTTAGTATGTATCCAAAGGCTTTTGCGCGTAAGTGTTGTAGATGGTTTGCCAGAAGCTGTACATGGCGGCTTTGGGCACAGTGGTGTGCACCGTCAAGTCTTCCCCAATTTCCAGATATTGCCAATCATCTGGCTGCAGTGTTGGCCAGATGATGTCTTGCAGCACCTCCTCTTGACCAGGAGTGGGATTGCTTAAATCACTAGATGCAATCAAGGGTCCAAAAATGGGGAAAACACTCACAGTTCCTTGGCAAAGTTGGTGAACAGCGTCAAAAATCTGGATCGCACTTTGGCATCAGCCTCTGGAAATTTTCTCAAGTCGGAATTATCGGGGATCTCATCACTATACCAGCGGTTGAAGATGTAGTTTTGCTCTTCCCCATGCCGAACAGCGCCAGAACCTGCCGAAGCTGAATCTTCAACAAAACTATACTGAAAATAGACAAAAATCCAGTACCTTCCAATTTATACTGGTTGTTGCCCATCGGCCCACTGTGGGTAAACTCGTAAAGGTAAACCGGGACAAAGGCAGCAGCCAGTTCCGCCTGCTTGATCACGGCCTTATCAAAGTCTTGAGTGGAATGATACTGAAAAACCGCTCAAAATCCCCACAATTTCAACAAACTAGCTAATTCCTCACTTGGAGTCCCCCCAGGGTATTATCCTCTAACTCGCTATCAGGGGAGTAAAACTCCTTGATTTCATCCCCAATTTCCGAAAGCATCTGCTGGTCCTCCACATGGAAGTCGAATGGCACCAAAAACCTGCTGTTTTCATCGTAGGCTTTGAGCGTGGTCTCAAAAGTGCCTGAATCAGTTTAAATATTCCTGATGAATTTCACAGATTAATCCATTACATACTGGACAACATGAACATGCTTTCCTCCGCATTGAAACCAATCAAAATCGGCACCCGAATGAAGCTGCCGCTCTCAAAACCTTCATACTGCCTTTGGGTGAGAAAGGCCTCCTCATGTGGAGCCTCGATCACTGGGGTCCAGTAGAATCCCTTGGAAATTTGCAAATTTCCTGGATTATCCTGCAAAAACCTCAATTTATTCAATACCTTTACATTTAACTTGCACCTTTACCAACTGTTCGCTGATGGCATAAGAAGCGGCATCCAGCTCCTTTCCAGGCACAGTCTGGAGAAACCGCAAAAGCTCCGAGCTGTTCCTGTTGGTTTCAAACTCCGCATTTAAGAGAGCGGCGGTTTGGTAGGTGATTTCCACTTGGTCCCGCTGGTAGGCCCAAGGACAGAGGGCGGAGCCGCTTTCCAATATCGCCGCCCTAAACAACCCTAAACCGCTAGCAGGTAAGTAAACCCCAATTTCAACTAGTTGGGGGCGCACCTTCAGCCAACGGACTAAGCAGGAGATAGGAAATGGAGGCTGCGCCTGCACTCTGGCCGAAGACCGTTACTTTGTCCGGATCGCCGCCGAAGAATCGGATGTTTTCCTTCACCCACTGCAGGGCCAGGATTTGGTCCTTTGACCCGACGTTGCCAGGAATCACTTCGTCCCCAGTCGATAAATAACCTGAAAGGATTTGGAAATATTCACCAGATTATCTGGAAAGTTCACTCACCAAAAGGCCCAACTCGATAATTGATTGCAACCATTATGACTCCATATTCTATGAAAAACTGCGGCCCTACGCCCCAGCTGAGTATTCCGCTGCCCTCCACAAATCCGCCTCCATGGATGAAGAACATTACCGGCAGTCCAGCGGAGGCGTTCTTCTGAAGATCCTGAATCAGCCATCAATCCAGCAAATTTCCAGCAAACATCCTTCACAAAACTTACGACAACGGGCGTATATAAGTTCAAGAGGAGACAGTCTTCAGTCTCCAAGTCGTAGTCGCCGGGCACTTGAAAGCAAATCCCCTTTTCCTCCGTTGCATCAAACACATCCTCCCAAGCCTCCACTGCTTGTGGGGGCTGGAATGAGGCGGTTACAGGGTTGGAGCCATTTTAAGGGCATCCACCAGGGCTCACCTGAAATCTCAGTTCTTCTACCGGGCTTCGGCCATACCGCACTCCATAAAATGAGTTATATTCCACTCCTGAGTATGTGTATTGAGTGAGGCCTTGAATTCTACCATTGGGCAAATCCACCAACACCTCCCCATATGACGCGTGGAGTTGCCAAAGAGCACTCAGTAGGAAAAGAAACTGAACGCCACGCTGCAAGGCCATGATTGCCTCAAATAATCCAAAGTTTTAGCTAAAAACCTCAAGTAGTTGATAAGGTTGAAGTGTTTGGGAAAGTTTCCTGATATGACCGACAATTTTCAAGTGCCATTATCAAACACTTGTCTTTACAACGGCCACACGTTCACCGTGGCAATCAGCAACATGTTGAGGCACGTCTTGGTTAGCTTGGTGCTCATTCAGGTAAATTTCTTGTGTCCACCTTCAACTGGTCATCATCCCTGTAAACATCACAGCTTTCAACTGGGATAACCATCCAACTACCTGATGGTCAAGTGGAAGGCACAAAGGATTCCACCCGGAATGGAGTCACATATCACAGTTTCTACGCCTTGAGGTATGCGCAGCCTCCAGTCGGCACTTTGCGCTTCAAGGTAAGCTGGTAAGTCCCTTAAGAACACAACTAAAGTGCAATGGCATAGCCATCAAAAATGGTCGAGCCTTGGGAGGGAATCTACGATGGGACTGTTGAGAAGAACGTCTGTTATCAAGTGTACGAGGACAGCTATAAGGAGAATGAGGACTGTCTCTTTGCCAACGTCTACACGCCAGTGGTAAGCAGCTAAAGCCGGTAAGCTAGAGCAGGTTGTTATACAGATGAGGCTTTGCAGGATTTGAGTACCTCATTTGCTTCGGAGCTGGCTGTTATGGTCTGGATACATGGCGGAGGTTTCATATCTGGGGCTGCTTACCAACCTGAAGGCGGCGTGGGGCCGAAGTTCTTTATGGATGCTAATGTGGTCTTTGTTGCAATCAACTATAGGTTGGGGCCTTTTGGTAAGATTTAGGCTGGTCGATCGTTTGAGGTTCTGATGCTAGCTCATTTTAAGGTTTTTTTGGCGACGTCCTGGGGATTATTAGGGTTTCTTTTATTAAATTTATTTGGTTTTCCTGTAGGTTTTATGTCAAGTGGCGATGAAATCCTGCCTGGAAACTTGGGCTTGAAGGACCAACAGCTAGCGTTGAAATGGGTGAAGAAAAATATCGTCTATTTTGGAGGGAACCCGGATAAAGTGACTATTTTTGGACAAAGCGCGGGCTCCGCCTCCGTTTCCTATCAGCTGCTCAGTCCCTCTTCTAACGGTAGCTTCTAATGCTGGTCCTTGATATCTAGAGGCTTATAATGAGATTTTTCAGGCCTATTCAGGGCAGCTATTATGGAAAGCGGCTCCGCCCTCTCTCCATGGGCCTACCAGAGGAACCAGACGGAAATCACTTATCGAACTGCGCAGTTAATTGACCCAAGTTTCACTAGCCGGAATTCTAGTGAACTTTTGGAGTTTTTACAAAGCGTGCCTGCGGCAGCTATCGATAACGCCTCCCTAGCATTGTCCAGCTCAATTGTAAAAAAAACCCTGCTTATTAACAAGCGTTGATTGATGGAGGTTTTTCAGGAATCTCCTGCAGATTATCAGATTTCCAAAGGATTTTTCTATGGCCCCGTGGTGGAAGCGCCTAATGCTGACCCCTTTCTAACCGAGCTTCAGTATGGGCTGTTCGAAGCAGGCGATTACAATCAGGTGCCGGCTTTTATCGGCATGACCAATGAGGAGTCGCTAGGACTGTTGGCCAATGGCGGTAAGTAGTGATAAGCAAAGCAAGACCAAGACTTGCATGGTCTTGTTCTTGCACACATAGTCTTGGTCTTGCTAACCAAAAGGCAGTGTTGGTCTTGGTCTTGGTCTGCGAAAGTTTACTTTGCAAAGTCTGCTTTAAGAAATACTTTATTTTGCGAGGGTCTTGCAAAAGTCTTGGTCTGGCAGAACATGGTCTTGGTCTTGGTCTTACTTAAAAGCAAGACTTGCGAGGACTACAAGACCAACTCCAAGACTCTGTGTGCAAGACCAAGACCATGCAATTCTTAATCTTGGTCTTGCTTTCCCCATTACTATTGGTCTTTTTTGCAAGACCAAGACCAGTCGCGTCCATCACTAGCTGTAAGCTTGGGCGAGAACTCACCAGCAGCTTTTTCCAGATTTGTCGGTCCTGTGGAACGCCTACGATGCACAACCCAGCATCTTAGTCCCTTTTGATCTGCATGTTACTGATCCCGGCCTGAAGCAGACCATCGGGTCGGAGATTCGCAACTTCTTTACTGAGGAAAGCGGGTTTAACAACGACGACGCCACGGGGATTAAGGTGGGTGTTTTTTTCAGGGTGTCTCTTGGAGGGTTTTGCAATGTTAACATTTCAGTATCACAGTGTGCATGATTTCGATAAGGCTAACATCAAGCAGGCTGAATTGATGTCCAACCACAGCACGGTGTGGTTTTACCAGTTTTCCTACAGCGGCATAATGGGCGATCCCAAGTACTATGTGCCTGGTAAGTGTTCAACAGTGGATTTATGGATTTAGGGAGATTTTAAGATGGTTGATATTCTTCAGGCTGTGGGAACGTTACACACGCTGAAGAAGTCAACTATTTCTTCAGCAAATGGTACAGCGACGACATCCCGGACAATACGGACATGTCCTATTTCCCGGAATCCGACCAAAAGGTCCACAACCGCATCATGGCGCTATGGACGGATTTTGCTAAGTATCTGTAAGTGGGGGGTGTCCGCCCTCAATTTCCCTTTACTCAAAGTGAGTTGCTTCTAGGAACCCCACTCCCGCAGAAGTGGATGAGGAGATTTTCCAATACATCACCTGGGAACCAGTGGAACCTAACGAGTTTAAATACCTAGACATTGGGGAGGATTTGGAGGTGACCTATGGATATCCGAAGTCGGAAAAGTACATTTTTTGGGAGGATTTGTACCAGAAGTACGCTGTCCCACCTTACGACACGTTCTAGAATAAAACGAGAATGTGAAAAAATCTGCCATTTCCATTTAATTGACAGTAACATTGCCTGGAAAATAAACAATTAAATAAAACAAACTTGTTTCTACTTGCAGAATTATTCATCGGACGTACAGGGTGTCTCAATGATAGAGTAAAGTAAGTTTACGAGTAATCGGTATTATTTGCTTCAAAATTCGCATTGTTATATTGTAGGTAAAACTAAAGGTGCATATTTTAAAAATATTTACAATTATACAGAGTGCGTCAGAAAAGTTGCAGCGCAAAAAACAAATTTTTCTCTAATGGAACAATCAGTTTTTTTGCACCATTTAAGACAAATCTGGATAGAACTCCTCAGAAAACCGCTATTTAAATGTTTTCAAATCCTTAAACTCTCTATACAGGGTGTTTCCTAATGGAGTACAAAAATTTCAAGGGCGTGTTTCTCAGCTTATTTTAGAGAAAATGTGAGTATGAACGTGGGGTCAAAAATCCTTAAAATTCAGCTCTTCTTTGGAAATTCTCCAGAACACGCTCAAAGATGCCGTACGTGTACCCCCGGCAAAATTTTCCTATAACGACTAAAATTAAATTATTTCTAAATTAAAATTTCCCGATAATTTGACTAAAATAATGAAATTATTTCTAAATTAAATTTTCCCGATAATTTTACTAAAATAATGAAATTATTTCTAAAATTAACTTTCCCGATAATTTAATTAAAATAATTTAAAACAAATTAATTTTTTTCTTTACTTTCGACTTTTAATATAATCTGTGGTATTTTTCAAATGGTTTTTTTATTCTGTTTAATTTTGGCCAAGCGCTTGGTTTTTGTGTTTCGTAACTGTTTTTATCATAATTTTATCAAAAGAACTGCCTAAGAACAATCGCAATTTGTGATTAAACGGAGGCAGGTAATGAAAAAACGCGAAAGATAACTTTTCTTAAGAGTTAAATTGTAGGTTTAATAAGCCGTTAAAATATTTTATTAAAATAATTATTTAAAAAATAAAAACCATAAAATCTTATTAAATTTAACACCCTGTATATCGGAAACGAAACACTTCAGACCACATGTTCATTTTACCTTTTTCTCATAAAATCAGGTCAGGAACACACCTTTGAAATTTTTGTACTCAATTAGGAAACACCCTGTATACGCTACAGTAAAAACAAAAATACCCAGAGGTCTTCTAAGCAACATTGCCAAATTGTCACTACTGTCATCAATCGAATCATCAACCTAATTTTTTATGTGTCACATTCGTGTTAAAATTTACGCTTACACTTAGCAGTGGTTTAGAGCCCCAAAAAATGGGAACCCAGCCTGATATCGACGAGCTGTTCGAAGTGAAGAACTTCTACTACACTGGCAACTTCCAGCAGTGCATCAACGAGGCTGCCAAGATCCGCAAGGTATTAATCTGAAGTGAAACATCAGGGCCCGTGGCCAAAGGTTTGTATACTTCCAGCCATCCACCCCTGAGGTCGCGACTCTTCGGGATATTTTCACTTATCGCTCCTACATTGCCCAGAAGAAGTTCTTGGTAGTTCTGGATGAAATCAATGCAGCCTCCGCCCCGGAAATTCGGCCCTTGAAAATGCTGGCTGAGTATAAGCATTCGAAGTCAAATAGAGCTGCAGTTCTGGAGCAGATTGCTATTGAGGTTGACACTGTAGCTGGCAATGAAACCTTAATTCTGGTCGCAGCCATCATATACATTAATGAAGGCAACCTGGATGCGGCCTATCGATATTTGCATTCTTCCGAAAGCCTCGAGGCTCTGGCTTATATGGTGCACATCCTGCTAGCCTTGAATCGAGTCGACCTTGCCAAAAAGAAGCTGAAGGAAATGCAGGAGAAGGATGACGATGCCACGTTGACTCAGATGGCCCAAGCCTGGATACACATTTCAATGGTTAGTAGTGGGATTAAACAACTGTTGAGCCTTAAGGTTCAAAAGCTTTGCTTTTAGGGTGGCGATAAGCTGCAGGACGCCTACTATATCTACCAGGAGCTGGTGGATAAATTCGGGGCTACGCCCTTGCTGTTGAATGGCCAAGCCGTTACTTTTATAGGGCAAAGGAAGTATGAGGAAGCCGATGCAGTGCTTCAAGAGGCTTTGGACAGGGATTCCAATAACGCAGAGGTCCTCATCAACATGATTGCCTTGCAAAAGCATGTGAATAAAGGCCCTGAGGTGAATTTTGAAGCCTTTCAAAGCTTAGGTGGTTGATTAATGCTGTTGTTTTAGATGAGCTATCGCTATCTGTCCCAATTGAAGGACGCCCATCCAGAGCATCCATTTATCACGGCCCTAAAGCAGAAGCAAGCGGAATTTTTGAAAATATGTCAACAGTATGGCCCAACCAACCCTGTTATAGCTTAGTTTTTTGTCTATTAAAGGTTTTGATGCCGTTTGGGTCCTTTGCAGTTAAAAAAATCCTTATAATTTTTCCCTTGATTACCTTCAAGGGCTGGTGGTTTTCCATTAAACTCTATCGCTAGTTAAAGACGAAATTAAATAATTAAGAAATATCCGCCATTGTGGCCTTAGTGATATTATTTGGCAACACCCATTGGTTCCGATCGGTCTACCAAAGTCACTGTCACTTGTCAAAACAGTCATCATCATTCGCAGTTGATCGGTGACAGTGAATGTTATTTGTTTTTACTGTTATCAATTAAAAAAGTTAAATAAAAACATACTGAGCAAAAGTAGGTGGATATAATGTTGTCAAACTAACCGCGTTGCCTCCTACTAGTTCAGATGAGCTGATCTCGAGGAAAACAAGCCCCATTGAACGCAAATGCACTTTGTCGAGGCGAAATAAGCCAGGTAATGTACGAAAATTATGCAATTGTAAAATATCTTCACCTATTGGGAACGGATGTGTTTAATAGGCTGCAAGAGAAATCAACACACCAGTTTGCTCTGGTTGCTGGTGAATTCAGCGAAATTTTCACATGTTTAACTTTTGGAGTTCTTGCGGAGGTGCATGAATAAAATGGGTACTTTTTCGGGGCAAAAAACACCAGAATAGCCCTCTTGTTAAGTCCAGTTCAGTCTTCTGAATTGTGTCTAGGTGGCAGATGGAAGGAGTGCATTTCAACTTTCAATTCTTCAAGCCTTCAAACCATTATTGTTTCCAGTCTGATGATAAACAGTAAAACCCCTTGAATCCGAACGTCCGGAAGCGGCCGCTAAAGTCCGAACAACAATTTGTTTATCCTAAAAGTGCGGGTCGAGATCGTTCCCTCACTTCCTAATGTTTGTTCTGCAATGTCAGGACAAATTTTAAGGAAAAAACCCCAATTTTTTTATAATCAAAGTTACGATAGCCGAAATTTTAAAGCGAGTGCTGGATGGTTTGATAAATTTACAAACCGATATGAGGTTCCACAACTATCCATCACAGGCGAAAAAGTAGACAGTGACGAGGGAGCCGTAGAGCCATTCAAAGAACTGCTTCGAAACAAAGTCCAGATGATTCTATTGATTGCAGCACTTTGTAATGTTTGGAAGTCTTTTATCCCCGTTTATTGACGGACAGTTTCTTAGTCACGACAGCTTTTTTCTGCCTGTTCCTCTTCTATTCTTCATTCCCTCAATCTTCCTCTAAAGAATGAGACGCTGAAAGTGGCAGCGTTCTCCACGCAGAAGGAGGTCACCTCTCTCGTTCCGCCAGATCGCCTCTTCCGAGAACATATTCGTAACTCACATAAGCGACTCAAGATACGGTCATCAACATATGCCGGAGGATACACATTTCGAAGACTTTTGTTGATAATTGATGCCCTCAACAGCCACGACTCAGCACCGTACGGCAGAGCGGACCTGACATAGATAGCATTTTACCATCCTATATCTGTTCCAGCACAACGACAACGTTGGGGAGGAGGATTTCACTTGTGTGTCGGTTCTAAAAATAGTGCGATACCGGGAACCATTCGTAAGGGAGCGTGGCTTTCAGGGTTCTTGTGTGGTCAAAGTGGCGAAATAAAGGACAGTTTTTGCCTCTTGTATTCGTATTCTCTGTATTAGTAGGCACCTGATCTCTAGACCTGGATTCCAGCCTTCGTTAATCATGCATCCCAGGGTGTTAAATTATGGCGATGTTCGATGTTCTCTCCATTATCGTGAATTCGAGTGTGTGGACTATCGTTTCTACCAACTATCAAAGCAAATTCTTTCACTGACTGGTTTGAAATCCTTCACTGCTGCTCTTAGCCTCTTTGCTATGACAAAGCTACATCCATACTCATGTCGGTGCTCACTTCCTGACCAGGAGACTAGAGTGTTTTCCATCTCCATATTCCCAGTTCCTGTCCATCTCATTTCTTGTATGCCAGTTATATCCATGTTATATTTTTCAAGTTGTTTGATTGCTCTTGTTGCTATTCCAGGTCTGTGCCAGCTTAACTCATTCCATGTTCCTATAAGAATATCCTTATTCCGTTGATTATGTCGTTTATACCAATTACCGTCTCTGTTTCGTAGCAGTATCTTTTTTCCATGTATGGATCGCTGGTCCATAGCAAAACCCCCTTTTCGGAGGACCATTTCTCACTTCCTCGTCAGCCCTGACCCTACCTTCCACTGGGGTTGGTTACTCAGTCTTCGGCAGGGTTTATCAGGTTATCCACACCGGCTAACACAGTTTGCCATCGCTAATAATATGATTGCCAAAGAACATTTATATAGTCACATGAATTTCAAACGCTGGAAGAACTCGTATCCAAATAGACCATGTTCTTATAGAAACACGACACTTTAGTATCATGATTAATGCACGAAGTATGAGAGGAGAGAGAAAACGGAGCAAAATGAACGAAAGGCAGGATGGGACTTAGAAGCTTTTCAGCTTTTCAAACACCGAATAAGGAAGTTGACTATCAAACAGCCATAAGTAACAAATTTGACTATCTAAGACACACAAGAGGATGACAACATAGAGCTGAAGGACACATGGCAGCAATAAACAACAATCATGAAAGAAGCAGCGACAGAAACCATTGGAAGAAGGAAGAAACGCCCAAAAGGGAAGTGGTTTGACAGAGAATGCGAGGAAGCGTTAGAGATAAAAACTGAAAAACGACTGATAATGCTAGCAAACCCTACAGATGAGAACAGGGAAGGATTTTACACGACAAGAACAGAGACGATTGCTTAGAACTAAAAAGAAGAACCACCCAGAACATCAAATACGGGAAATAGACAGAAATCGACATATGAATCAAGTACGGAAATTCTGTAGGGAAGTAAAGCTAGTAAGAAAAGGTGGAAGTGCTGGAGAAACAAAAGCCATGAGAAATGAAACAGACGAGCTAATAACGACGGAAACGCAAGTAGTGGGAAAATGGAAGGAGTACTTTCAGGAGTTACTAAATATTGCGAGTGAGACAGAGGAAGAAAACATTACCTACCATTCAGCAGATGTAAGACTACCAACACCAACACCTCAAGAAGATAAGAATACGATAACATCTCTCAAAGACCACAAAGCGCCAGGCAACGATGGTATAAATGGAGAACTGCTAAAAAAGGAGGAAACTTTCCTCACCAAAGAATATATGAAATGATTCTAAAAATATGAGAGCAACAGAGAATACGTAAAGAGTGGAACGGAAGCGTTATTATACCTAAACTCATATGCACAGGTAAGGGTAGGAAATAGAACATCAACACCATCCAGGGTAACATCAGGACTCAGACAAGGAGACCCCCCATCACCGTTGTTATTTAATTGTGCCTTGGAATATGCAGTTAGCAAAATACAGTCGGAGCAAACAGAAGGTTGTGCTCATCAAGGCTCAAACCTGCTGTTGGCCTTTGCTGATGGCATAGATACAGTGGCTCATTCAACAAGAGACATACGAGAGGTTTTTGTTGAAAAATATTGAAATCTGAATAGCTGGTAAAGAGACTATCCAAACTCACTTTGTAGAGGTCAATAATTCCGTTTCCACTGCAGGGCAGCAAAAGCCGCCCTGCAGTGGTGAAGGTTTATCTGAACGACCCGCACACAAGCGAGTCGTCCAGCCAGTCAGGCTTTCCGCAGAGGTGGTGAGGTGTCTGCGCCCTGTGCCCCCTGCTCCACCACGGGAGTGGGTGCTTTAGGACATTGTCCCTGCGCCTCTGCGGTAGAGGCTGGAGTGCCAACCCGCCCCCTCGAGGAGACATATTTCTGGTCTTCCCCGGTACTGGGCGGTCTCTCCTCCACCTCCATAGCCGTGGGGATTGGATGTTGACTTGCCCCCCCGAGGTGCCAGCATGTTGCTGGCTTCCTCCGGTACTGGCAGGTACCTCCCTCCCCTCCGTGACTGACGGTTCTTCTGCCCCTTCCTTTGTAGCCTTTCTTTAAGAGGGCCCTGAACATAACTCTCGAGAAGTTGTAGTGTGGTCTGTACTGGACCTCGCCCTGTATATTGCTATAATATAATAAATAATAATAATATTGCCCAACAACTTGTCCCACGAGTTCTGGTCCATGAGGATCGTCAGCAGGCTACCGCTGGCTTGCTCGCTCCCCAACCCCACAACCTTCCAGGTACTGGTGTTCAGATTATTCTGGATAAACACTATTGTCCGCATTGGCTTTGGAAGCATGTTTGAATCCACAAGCACAAGCCTGCTTGAATCCACAAGCACAAGCCTGCTTCATTCCAGGGTTTCGCCTCCCTCACCACTGCCCCGATCCAGTCCACAGTGGCGTGTTCAGAGCAGGTGATCAGAAGGGCGCCCCCCTGGTAGCGACATTCTGCAAACTTAGGACTTATCATCCCTGGCTGCAACTCGTCGATTTTCCCAAGCAGGTGCCTCTTTATGAGTTCTCCCTGCTGAGGAGAAAAGTTCTTTCCGGGATATCCGACCGCCGCTATGGCCATCGTAATCCCGGACGCCGCATCCTTGTACGACTTGTGTGCTGTTCCTTCCCTTACGGAAATTCCCACATGCAGCCGCTTAGGTGCTGATTTTGTCGGTGTTCTGCTATCCGGCCGATGTCGCTTTTGCGTCGCTGTCGTCGCAGCTTCGTTTTGGGGTGTGCTGGTTCCCCTGAGGGTCTACTTGGCACACTTTTGGTAGGTTCCAACATTTGTTGTTCCCTACTCTTTTTTGACTTTGACCCCCGAGAATTTTTTACCACCCTTCGATACTTTGCCAGCTGTAGAGACCGACGGCTTCTGAGGAAGCCCCGCCGGTATTTAGTGGTTTTGTGTTGGTTTCTGTCTCCATAACATTCCCACGAGCAGCTGGGGAAGGGTTAGGTCCGCCCACACAGATCCCCGCATGTGTGGGTAAGGCTGATACAATGAGGTGCGCCTGTTGCCTCAAGGTTAGTCGCTATTGGCTGGGCTTTCCCCCAGCCTTACATCTCTTGGCGCGCACTATACCGTGAGAATTGGGAGATGTCATAGTGACCTCATCACGCGATCCGGGCAGTAAAGCTAAGATCCCCGCGCCCCCACAGTACCTATTCCGAGGCCGTAACCACGTGAGTCGTTGCACTGCAGGCGGTTTATGCCTCGAGCGGCTCCGCGGCGACGGCTTTTGATCTAGATCAGCGGGTTTTATTCCTAGACCTTCACTTATGGCAGTCACTAACCGATCTGATCATCGGAGCGATGTATCTGCCCGGCCTTCCCCCTATCCGCCATCTGGGGACGCGTCCGATGGGTAGCTCAACCTCACGAGAAGATCAATAGGTAGACCCAGAAAAAGATGAAAGGATGCTGTCGCAGCAGACCTATCTAGGATGGGAGTGCAGCGGTGGCAAGTGGAAGCAGAAGATCGTAGGAGATGGAGAGCAATAGTGGATGAGGCTAAGACTCACCCAGACTTGTAAGGCCAGGAAAGAAGAACTATCATAAATTTGGTTGTTAACCGAATACGAGAATCTGCTCAAAATGGGACAGTAGTAATGCTGCGAAGAGTTCACAATAAAGTGATTACAAGGGCACAAACATGTTTGGAGTTAAACGGGCAGAACTTCGAACATCTCATGTGATTTAAAAACTTAATTGTAAATAGATCATTGATTCATAACCTTATGCAGGATGTTTTTGTTGATATTCGTCACCCTAACCTATTTCATTGTATTTCAACCTCACTTTCTGTGTTTGTCTATGGTTATTTGAGCTTTTGCCTCTATATTTCATAGAATGCTTAGGCAAAACATAGAATGTGCTATATTTTTGTAAAGGTAATTTCAAGCGCAAGTTCAATATGACAAAATATACAGAGTGTACCATTTAAAAATATATCTTTTTTGATAATAACTAGGAAAATATTTGCTCACCTCAAATGAAATTTACATTATCGGATACGTGAAAAAGTGCGTTGGAAATGTTTCCGAAGAAAGTTGAAAAAGTCACATGAGTCACAAGAGTTAGAGAGCTTTTCCAAAAGTGCAGATTTCTGGAAAAGACCCTGTATCTCTGATACTGTTCGAGATTAGGCATGGGTAACACTGAGTTGAATCTGGTTCAATGGCGCTTTCAAGGCGCATTCCTCTTAGAACTGTGACTGAATACGGGTAAACTGAGATGCTGCTGTTCTTCGTTTTACGGTTCGGTTTTAGATGGCACCACCATGCCGTGTTGCCGAATACATACGTTTTCTTTTATTGATTTTATGATATATTTATCAGACTGATAACTGCTTGTGAAACTTGCAGTTTTCGGCCTGATAAAACTTGGTGAATGCAATAATCAGAAACAATTATTGGATAAATTGCTATCATTCCAAACATTTCAGGTTTCGCGCTTCGAACATAGGTGGCGACAAAAACCTTGGTTTCTAAATCTCGCTTGTCAATTAAGATTTGTGTGCCGATGTGTACAGATGCGCTGTGAAACTGACATTCAACTCAGTGTTATCCATGCCTAATAGAGATATTGACATACGGTTTTCGTCATAACAATTGAGGCTCAGGCACCGACATCAGTTGTTGTCCATCTGATACAGAAATAGGAGTTTCCATTTAAAAGTGTTTTAATTTTTAATTTAGCTAATAAAATTTGCACAAAAAATGAAGAAATTTTAATTAGAGTAACATTTAAAAAAACGTTAATCCGAAGAACTCAAAAATCGGAATTTGCGCTTGCAATAATTTTGGATTACAGAGGTTCTACTGTAGTTACTCACAAATCGATTTCCAGTTAGCAAAATGAAGAACGAGACGCTGGACGACGACTCGGACATTTACACGTTCATCTGCAAGCTGCGCCAAGAAAAGCTCTTCATTAAAAGCGAAAAGCTCGACATTCAAGAGTTGAACGAGCTGATCCGAGGCAAAACCCAAACAGTCATCAAGGCGTCTTGGCTGACCAACAAGCAGAAGCTGTTGCTGTTTGAGCGACGAGTCTCCAGCCAGAATTGTCAGCGCTTTGACTTTGTTCGCAACTCCGAGTTTGTTGAGGCGAAGAACACTTTGGGGTTCCAGGTATGATTTTTTTCTCGCACTTAATGCCCTAACAAATTAATGAGGTTTTGCTGTAGAATTCCGTGAAAATCTCCAATCTGCTTCACATCTTGCGCTCCCAGCCCAAGCAGCTGGCCAACTGGCTCATTACAGGCGAAGCTGTTAAGGATGACGCTGTCCAACACCCGTTGATTTTGCAAAGCTTGCTCAATGGTCTCTATGGCGGGTGTGTGTTTGCCGACGACACCAAACTGCTACTAACCTTGCTGTTTGAGCTGGCCAAGAAGCAGCTACTGACGAGCGACAACCCGCGAAGGTACCGTTCAGAGCACCCCCTTGGAATGGGGATAATTTGATTTCTTTTGCAGGATAATCAAGCAAAGATCCTGCTCCTTTAGGCATCTGTACTTCCTGTTCCATGAAATCTACCAGCCGGCCAAGTTCTTCCTCAGCGCTGCCCTGGAGATGCCCATTTTGGAGCTGTTGTCCTTTTCGGATTATTTCTTGGACATCGACCATGATAAGACTATAATGAGGCAAGCGCAGCCCCACCAATAAACTGCCCCTTGACAACTTTTTGCCTTGCAGATTCAGGCAGGATGAGAATCTGAAGATATACAAAGACGCTGTCGAGTATCGCAACGATGTTGCGTCCAAACTGGCGCAGTTTACTAACAGCTTCGTCCAGTCGCTCCTGGAAAATGTTTGCAGTTTTCCAAGGGCTTTGGCCTGGATAGCATTCCATATCTACAAGATGATTGAGAATAATTTTTGCGCTAAACAGGTAACTGGAGCTTGGTTTAATTAATAAGAAAAAAACACTAAACATTGATAGGCCAACTCAATAATCACCGAATTGCTGTTCACCCTGTTCATTTGCCCGGTGATTGTCGATCCGGAACAATACGGAATTGCCAATGCAGTCACAAGCGAAATGGTGCGGCACAATCTGATCCAGGTGGGGAAAATCATGCAGATTCTGGCGCTGTACAAGTTCGAGGGCATCGACAAGAAGTACCTGGATATTTTCGAAAATGTCGACAAAAACAGCATGAGCAACTTTGTGGAATTGCTCTTTTTCGACATGGATTCGAGTGATCCGCCAGTGGACACCAGCCCTGAGGTTGTGCGCGACATCATGCTGTTCACTGAAGAGGAGTTGAACAACTTGGTAACTTATTTTTGTTGTGTAGCTGATTGCAGCTGGATTGTATCTGTTTTCAGGTGTGTTTTTTGCAAAAAGTCCAAATGGTCAGAGTGCAGAACGACAACTTCGAAAAAAATCCTTCTCTCAGCGTTTCCATTGAAGAGCACCTGTCCTCGCTGACTATTTCCAGGGAAAACTCGCCTCAAACCTCCCGACCAAACGGCGATTTGAGCGAGTTCAGCCCGGCGAAGAAACCGCCGTTTTTCTCTTTAGGGTCTTTAGGTAAGTCGATAACATACCCGCGAACTCTGGCAAAAAATGTTGAATTTAAATCAGAATGTTGAGTTATTCCTATTTTTTCTCAAAAATGCTGCATTTTCTGCCTGAAGCTCGGTAATCAATGCAAGACTTTGACAACACAGCCTTTGAAGATTGACCAATTGAAGCCCTTTTTCTCAATTTTCTAATGTAAGAAATTCGATAGCTCAAAATGCAGTATGCAGAGCTTTTTATTTCGCCTGCTCAGTAAACTGTCGAGTCTTTCCACTGTTCCGTTCTATCTTACAAAATGTGAAAACAGCACTTTCTGTGTAAATTTCCGACTTATTGCTGCTTTCGAATCGAATTGGTCTGAACTGGCTTTCAGCAGAATACTGACTTGAAATTCGCCGACTTTTTCTGTCAAAAATTTCTGATTTGAATCGAGCAGCAAGTTCTTTAGATGGTATTTTTATTAATGAAGCACTCTGCTCGCTGGGGAATTGTTTGCGAAAACCGATCATTTTTCAGAAGGAAAATGTCAGTTCGTGACTGTTTTTTTAAAGCGACACGATTAGAACCATCAACTTTCACTGTTTTTTGCCCGTTTTTTGCCATAAAAACACAATTAACGCCAGAAATGCTGTCGTTTTTTTCTTAAAGTGGGTTCTGTTCAAATGCAGAAGTAAAATGAATTAATTAATTACGAAGAAATCAAGGCAAGTTAGAGAGAAAACCAGCACGAAAGCCACTGCGTTTACACTGAAATTGCAAAAAAATCCGAATTTTGACATCCTTCTTAATGGGAAAATAACACTTTTTTAATCAACTGCACGATCGCACTTAAAAAAAGTAAGTTTTAATCAAGAGCAAGTAGCAACTTGAAATTTTTACACCCTGTAGAAGGCACTTGGGGGCGAAAAAGTGTGAAACATTCACTGAAATTGCAAAAAATTACAATGTTTGACAACCTTCTGAATGATGAGAAAAATAACACTTTTACTCAACTGCGCGATCGCACGGAAGTAGCAACTTGAAATTTGCACACTCTGTAGAAGGCACTTGAGGGCGAAAAATTGTGAAACAGTTACTGAGATTGAAAAAAAATCCGATTTTTGGCGACCTTTTTATGATGAGAAAATTACACTTTTATTCAACTGCACGGTCTCACTTAAAAAAATAGCAAGTTTTAATCAAGAGCAAGTAGCAACTTGAAATTTGCACACCCTGTAGAAGACATTTGAGGGCGAAAAAATGTGAAACAGTTATTGAGATTGACAAATATACCGATTTTTGGCGACCTTTTTATGATGAGAAAAATTACACTTTTACTCAACTGCACGGTCTCACTTAAAAAATAGCAAGTTTTAATCAAGAGCATTTAGCAACTTGACATTTTTACACCCTGTAGAAGGCCATTGAGGACGAAAAAGTGTGAAACATTTACTCAAATTGCAAAAAATTACACTTTTACTCAACTGCACGGTCTCACTTAAAAAATAGCAAGTTTTAATCAAGAGCAAGTAGCAACTTGAAATTTTTACACCCTGTAGAAGGCACTTGGGTGCGAAAAAGTGTGAAACATTTACTAAAATTGCAAAAAATTACAATGTTTGACAACCTTCTGAATGATGAGAAAAATAACTCTTTTACTAAACTGCGCGATCGCACGGAAGTAGCAACTTGAAATTTGCACACTCTGTAGAAGGCACTTGAGGGCGAAAAATTGTGAAACAGTTACTGAGATTGAAAAAAATTCCGATTTTTGGCGACCTTTTTATGATGAGAAAATTACACTTTTACTCAACTGCACGGTCTCACTTAAAAAATAGCAAGTTTTAATCAAGAGCAAGTAGCTACTTGAAATTTTTACACCCTGTAGAAGGCACTTGGGGGCGGAAAAGTGTGAAACATTCACTGAAATTGCAAAAAATTACAATGTTTGACAACCTTCTGAATGATGAGAAAAATAACACTTTTACTCAACTGCGCGATCGCACGGAAGTAGCAACTTGAAATTTGAACACCCTGTAGAAGACACTTGAGGGCGAAAAAATGTGAAAGTTACTGAGATTGAAAAAAATGCCGATTTTTGGAGACCTTTTTATGATGAGGAAAATTACACTTTTACTCAACTGCACGGACTCACTTAAAAAATTAATCAAGAGCAAGTAGCAACTTGATATTTTTACATCCTGTAGAAGGCACTTGGGGGCGAAAAAGTGTGAAACATTCACTGAAATTGCAAAAAATTACAATATTTGACAACATTCTGAATGATAAGAAAAATAACACTTTAACTCAACCGCGCGATCGCACGGAAATAGCATCTTGAATTTTGCACACCCTGTAGAAGACTCTTGAGGGCGAAAAATTGTGAAACAGTTACTGAGATTGAAAAAAGTTCCGATTTTTGGCGACCTTTTTATGATGAGAAAACTTACGCTTTTACTCAACTGCACGGTCTCACTTAAAAATAGCAAGTTTTAATCAAGAGCAAGTAGCAACTTGAAATTTGCACACTCTGTAGAAGGCACTTGGGAGCGAAAAAGTGTGAAACATGCACTAAAATTGCAAAAATTACAATGTCTGACAACCTTCTGAATGATGAGAAAAATAACACTTTTACTCAACTGCGCGATCGTACGGAAGGAGCAACTTGAAATTTGCATACTCTGTAGAAGGCAGTTGAGGGCGAAAAATTGTGAAACTGAGATTGGAAATAATTCTGATTTTTGGCGACCTTTTTATGATGAGAAAAATTACACTTTTACTCAACTGCACAGTCTCACTTAAAGAATAGCAAGTTTTAATCAAGAGCAAGCAGCAACTTGAAATTTTCACGCCCTGTTGAAGGCATTTGGGGGCGAAAAAGTGTGAAACATTTACTGAAATTGCAAAAATTACAATGTTTGACAATCTTCTGAATGATGAGAAAAATAACACTTTTACTCAACTGCGCGATCGCACGGAAGTAGCAACTTGAAATTTGCACACCCTGTAGAAGGCACTTGGGGACGAAAAAATGTTAAACTGTTACTGAGATTGAAAAAAATTCCCATATTTGGCGACCTTTTTATGATGAGAAAAATTGCACTCACTCAACTGCACGGTCTCACTTAAAAAAATGCAAGTTTTAATCAAGAGCAAGGATCAACTTGAAATTTTTACGCCCTGTAGAAGGCACTTGGGGACGAAAAAGTGTGAAAGATTCACTGAAATTGCAAAAAATTACAATGTTTGACAACCTTCTGAATGATGAGAAAAATCACACTTTTACTCAACTGCGCGATCGCACGGAAGTAGCAACTTGAAATTTGGATACCCTGTAGAAGACACTCGAGGGCGAAAAATTGTCAAACAGTTACTGAGATTGAAAAAAGTTCCGATTTTTGACGACCTTTTTATGATGAGAAAACTTACACTTTTACTCAACTGCACGGTCTCACTTAAAAATAGCAAGTTTTAATCAAGAGCAAGTAGCAACTTGAAATTTGCACACTCTGTAGAAGGTACTTGGGGGCGAAAAAGTGTGAAACATTCACTAAAATTGCAAAAATTACAATGTCTGACAACCTTCTGAATGATGAGAAAAATAACACTTTTACTCAACTGCGCGATCGTACGGAAGGAGCAACTTGAAATTTGCATACTCTATAGAAGGCAGTTGAGGGCGAAAAATTGTGAAACTGAGATTGGAAAAAATTCCGATTTTTGGCAACATTTTTATGATGAGAAAAATAACACTTTTACTCAACTGCACAGTCTCACTTAAAGAATAGCAAGTTTTAATCAAGAGCAATCATTTGCAATTTTCAAGTGAGTGCAAGTAGTGATTTTAAATTCGCACACCCTATAGAAGACACTGGAGGGCGAAAAAGGGTCAAACATTTACTGAACTTGAAAGTAGTGCTATTTTCGAGAACCTTACCCACTCCCCTCTCACTTAAAAATTTGCAATTTTCAATACGGATTCGGTATCAACTTGAAATTCACATACTTTATAGAAAACACTTGAGGGCCAATAATATGAAACATTTATTAAAATGGGAAAAAAATCTGATTTTTGCAGCCTTGTTAAAAATCAGCACTTCCACTAAATTTCTTTGGAAACTTGCAACTCTCAACCCGAAACAGCTAGCAACTTGAAGTTCACACTTCTCATATAAAACCCTTAGTAGAAAAAGCGCTGAAAATTTATTACAGCTTGTTCTAGTCTTCTGTATTCGTATTGTTTTTCACTTTCTTTAACTTTGTATACTTTTAACGCTTGTTAGTTCCTTTGCTGAACTTCACGGTTTTCCTTTCTTGCCTATTTATCTGCTGCTTGTGTCCATATGTTTTTCACATTTAAAGGGCAGATTTGTTGCGACAAATAACATAAATGGGAAAAATGTCCTGAAGCAAGAATTCATCTAGAATAAGGAACAGAAAAACTGACAAAAACAAGCAATTTAGTCGCAAAATTAATAGAAATAAATTTGGAAAAGGAACTGTACTAATGCGAGAAACACATGAAGTGAAGAAGGCAAAATGGAAAGGAAACAGTTGTTTGTTTTCTTCTTTGAATTTTTATTATATTTATTTGGTTTTATTCGCTGCAAAAGTCCTTTAATCAGCCACCTTGACCCAAATTCAAAGTAACCTGGGAGAATGAGCTAAGAGATGTCGAAACAAAATTGCAAAAAAAGTAATAAAACGAGAGAACGAGGCAAGCAAAGTAAGCCAAAAATATCAAGGCGCAAACGAAGTCCGATAGTAAAATCTGGTAAAATTCTGCAGTGCGACAAGAATAACTATATTAAACAATAATGCACAGCAGTATGTTAACATTATATCACACCATAATAAACGTACTTGCAGGCACGCAAAAGGCTGGCCAATCAACCAATCGGCGCTCCCCAGACAGTGGGGAGAAATCGGCAAAAAACTTTGTAATCGTTTTCCCGATCGATGGAGTGATCACTGAGCCAGTGGGGCTTTTGCCGGAAGACAAAGTGATCGATCTGAGCGTGCCTTTGAAGAGCGACAGCGGCGTATTTGTGGCCGTTCCCGATATGGAACTCGGCAAGGAAAACATATTGGATACCAACGGAACGTCCAATGGCAACGACCTGAAGGACGGCTACTCTGGATATGCCGATGAAGGGTCCATAGGTGGGTTTTCTGGATTGTTGTTGAGTTTGCTGCAACTGAGGATTGTCTAGGCAACACCTCAGATAACCTGGAGGCCATTTCGGAGGCAGCCAGTAATCATTCGGTGGCCAGTAGCCTGGAGCTAGAGAATGAGGATCAGAACGACAATCTGTCCGATATGGTGTCTGCTAATGTTTCCGGCCGAGGCACTCCCAATATCAGCGGAAGAGACACACCAAGCAGCCAGGTGAGTTGTGGTTGACTGACTGAAAATATCAGAAAAACGACTGTTTGTGCTTGGCAGGTGAACGAAAACGACGACCGTCCACACACAGACAATCAGCGCGCGGAAGACCATGTGGATGCAGGGGCGCAGCCCCAGCAGCAGCAACAACAGCCGCCCAACATATCGCGGCAGCGCCGCTCAGAAATCGACGACAAATTCTGCAAGTTCGAAATCAAACGGCTGCTGGAAGGTGATGAGACTGTTTCGATTATTTCCGAGACCTGGAGCACGGACGTACTGGCTTCGGACAACGAAACCATTGGGGAAAGTGAATCCAGGCTAGAACGACAGCAGCATTTGCACTTAGTGGATCAGGCCATTCAAGAGGTGGACATATCGGAGACGCAAAGCGAAAGCGCCTGGTCCACTGATGTGATGGCTTCTGATACCGAGCGGCTCATTGAAGTGGATAATGATGACGCGGCTAGTGTGGCTCAGTCGGACGATACCAACAGTGTGGCCCGCTCAGATGATACTCGCTCAGAAACAGATGAAGTCGCGAGCGCGCGGCGCCTGAGCTCCTGCTCCGGCTCTTATGGCGGGATACTCATGAACGCCTCAACTGCTTGTCCAAACTTCGTTACTGTTAGGTAAGTCTTTTTACCAATTTCCAGTGTTTTTTGCATACAAACTTGGCAATTGTTTCAGTGTAAACAGCTGCAGCTTTGTGCCGGCGGGCAACAACGTGTTGGTATCGCAATCCAGCGCGGCCGGACAGAGCTTAAAGTCGCTGCGCGACTCCAGCTTTGTAGCCATCAACCAGAACTACGTGAGCAGTGCATCATTCCAGGAGTTCAAGAAACGCGACGGCCGTTTGAACGGGAAAATCAACACGGAAGTCGACCGCAATGCCAACAATATCTTCAAGCCGATTGCCCAGCACGGGGTAGCGCAGAGCACTCAGACCACTGTTTCGTTCAGCAGCGTCACGACAAATTCCGTAGGCGGAGCCGTCCAAAAACAGGTACTTTCCGGAGTTTTTCGTCGAGGTTTTGTGTTACTTTTGATTTAATGAAGGGAAATCAGAAAGCGGCCGACAACAATCAGATGCCCGGGCCAAGCGGCTTCAACGGCAAGGACTTTGAAGGGGGAGCCGTCGATCAAAAACTCCATCATGAAGAAATACGGCGATAGCCCCACAGAAATTCTTCTGAGCAATTGCAGCCTCAACTCAAGGTAATCCGGTTTTCCTTGTTTTGCAGGAATGATGGGTTTCTCATTCATTAAAAGTGTGCCTGCTCTTTTCGTCTAGCACACTATACAGTTCAGTGCCGTTCGTTCAGTTGAATGCATCATAAATAGTTCATGATAGAGATGGGTAACTCCCATTTTTCCCTTAAACTTTCCCTCCTGCAATGCCAGAAGAAACATTTAGGAAGTGAGGGATCAGTCTCGACCAGCACTGTTCGGTTAAACGAATTGTTTGCGCTACGAAATTACAGTATTAGATACAGCACACTGAACGATTCATGCACGAACGACACATGACTACTTCGCAGGCCTAAAGCGGTATGATTTCAGCTCAAGCGGCAGTTCAAGCAACAGCTTTGAGAACAACAAAGTTTCCTCAACCAACGACAACTCGGAGCAGTGGGAGCCGAAGCCCTGGTTGACCAGCTCCGGAAGTAGCTTGAACGTCACGTTGACTCCTTCGGAAAGCACCAGCGAGCTGTCGGTTTTAAGTGTAAACAGCCACTTGACTGCCAGCGCGGTTAATCCAGCGGTTCGGAAAACGACCATGGTGTTGAACCGCAGCTTGAAACCCTCCGCTTCCACTGGCGCCATTCCGAAGAGCATCAGCTTCGATATGAGCGTCAACAAGGGGCTGGATGATGATTCAAGGTGGGCAATTGCTAAAGCTTGAAAAAAAGTGAATAATTTTGGCATTTTCAGCAGGTCAAAGCGGGGCGGGTTTTTCGGACGACTGAGAAAAGGGTTCGGCTACAAGAAGCGCTCGTTTAGGAACCAAGAGGACCTGCGGAATGGGGATGAGGATTTCTTGGTGAAACAAGCCATTGGAGATTCCCCAATTAGGCTGAACAACAGTGCCTCAGGTAGAAATTTATTTTACTACTTCTGTTTTTAGTGATTTTGGAGTTAATATTGATTAATAATGATTTGAGGAGGAGGAGATATGGGAAACTGCATGCAAAATTGGCAAAAGAGAATAATAGAAAAAACTTCTTAACCAGATGCAAGAAACGAGTTATGAATAACAAAAAGGGCTTCAATTTTTTTTCTTTATTGCTTTTGCACCAAAGTATCAATATCCAACCCAGACAACCTTTTAATTCATTAAATTCAAGAATTTTTTTTTTGTAATTCTCATATTTGAACGAAATTTCGTATAGTCGTTCAACATCCTAATAAAGAGCAATTCGACGTGAAAAGTTAAAATGGACCCTAGGCATCAGTTCCGAGTCGTTTCTTGAAATATCTACTGATTTTTCATTTGTATTGACAGAATATCCAGAAAATGGAGATAGTGCCTCTTTATTGCTCAGACTTTCAAACCGAATAAAACAACCAAAAGAGCAAGAAAAACACCGATCTTCCATTAATTGTTCAAAATATAAAACGTAAAAATTAGCCTTGGACTCAATACATATGTCCCTTCTATGCAGCCTCTTTATTTAAATGGCTGATTATTACTTGATTTTTTCGTTGTCTAGCCCCGTTATCGACCCTCCACTTCTCAAAAATGCAACCTTATTTGCTTTTGAACTGTTTTGGGTTCGATAATAAAAAATCACCCGAATTTTTCGTAAAAATATTCTGAAATGCTTGCCTTTTTATTGGCTAAATATCTAGAGTACGTTTGCTTTAAACTATAAAAGCAAGTAATACAAATGCATCAGATATTCGTCGCAGTAGCAAGCAAATGTACTGTTTATCAGCCTTTTTATTATGCGTTTACAGCCTGAGTATTTTTGCTCAAATTTCGTCTAAAAATCTTAGCCCCTTTATTGCCTCTCTACAGTTAAGCGATGTAGATCAATTTTTGGTGACTTAAAATCCAGAGCGCCAAAAAATTTGCGTTAAATCGCAGCCCCTTTATTATACTTCTTCCGCCTCAATGTTTAAAGCGGCTAAACATTTCTTCTTTGTCTAGCCCCGTTATCGTTCATTTTAAATATGCAACATTAAATTCTATTATTGACTAAACTGTTTAAAGTACGTTTGCTTCAAACCATAAAACCAAATAATACAAATGCCTTATTGCAGTCCTTTTATTACACGTTTACAGCCTCATTTATGGATTATTTTTTGCTTTAAAATCTTTTCTACTTAGCCCCTTTATTGCCTCTCTACAGGTAAACGATTTAGATCATTTTTTTATGACTGAAAAACTAGAAAATGCTAAAACGCCTAAGAAATTAGCATTAGAATTCAGCCCTTTTATTATACGTCTTCCGCATCAATGTTTGTGGCCAAATGTTACGTGATTTCTTCTTAGTCTAGCCCCGGTATCGTCCAATTTAAATATGCAACTTTAGATTGTATTGAACTGGTTTGCGTCCGATAATAAAGAAATTAAATCTAAAGTACGTTTGCTTCAAACTATAAAAAAAATAATACAAATGCTTTAAATATTTGTTTCAGTAGCATGTAAATGTATAGTAGCCTTTTTATCAGTCCTTTTATTATTCGTTTACAGCCTCATTTATGGATTACGCTGCTGCATTTGGACACTGAACTATTTTGCCGTTTTTTGCTCAAATTTTGCTTAAAAATCTTCTCCATTTAGCCCCTTTATTGCCTCTCTACGGGTAAACGATGTAGATAATTTTTTTGTGACTGAAAAACTAGAAAGTGCAAAAACGCCTAAGAAATTAGCATTAGAACTCAGCCCCTTTATTATACTTCTTCCGCCTGAATGTCTAAAGTGGCCAAATGTTACGTGATTTCTTCTTAGTCTAGCCCCGTTATCGTCCATTTTAAATATGCAACTTTAGATTCTTAGATTCTTTTGAACTGGTTTGCGTCCGATAATAAAGAAATCAAATCTTAAGTACGTTTGCTTCAAACTATAAAAAAATAATACAAATGCCTTAAATATTTGTTTCAGTAGCATGTAAATGTATAGTAGCCTTTTTATCAGTCCTTTTATTATACGTTTACAGCCTCATTTATGGATTACGCTGCTGCATTTGGACACTGAACTATTTTGCCGTTTTTTGCTCAAATTTTGCTTAAAAATCTTCTCTACTTAGCCCCTTTATTGCCTCTCTACGGGTAAACGATGTAGATCATTTTTTTGTGACTGAAAAACTAGAAAGTGCAAAAACGCCTAAGAAATTAGCATTAGAACGCCGCCCCTTTATTATATTTCTTCCGCCTGAATGTTTAAAGTGTCCAAATGTTACGAGATTTCTTCTTAGTTTAGCCCCGGTATCGCCCAATTTAAATATGCAACTTTAGATTGTTTTGAACTGGTTTGCGTCCGATAATAAAGAAATCAAATCTAAAGTACGTTTGCTTCAAACTATAAAAAAAATAATACAAATGCCTTAAATATTTGTTTCAGTAGCATGTAAATGTATAGTAGCCTTTTTATCAGTCCTTTTATTATAAGTTTACAGCCTCATTTATGGATTACGCTGTTCCATTTGGACACTGAACTATTTTGCCGTTTTTTGCTCAAATTTTGCTTAAAAATCTTTTCTATTTAGCCCCTTTATTGCCTCTCTACGGGTAAACGATGTAGATCATTTTTTTGTGACTGAAAAACTAGAAAGTGCAAAAACGCCTAAAAAATTAGCATTAGAACGCCGCCCCTTTATTATATTTCTTCCGCCTGAATGTTTAAAGTGTACAAATGTTACGAGATTTCTTCTTAGTTTAGCCCCGGTATCGCCCAATTTAAATATGCAACTTTAGATTGTTTTGAACTGGTTTGCGTCCGATAATAAAGAAATCAAATCTAAAGTACGTTTGCTTCAAACTATAAAAAAAATAATACAAATGCCTTAAGTATTTGTTTCAGTAGCATGTAAATGTATAGTAGCCTTTTTATCAGTCCTTTTATTATTCGTTTACAGCCTCATTTATGGATTACGCTGCTGCATTTGGACACTGAACTATTTTGCCGTTTTTTGCTCAAATTTTGCTTAAAAATCTTCTCCACTTAGCCCCTTTATTGCCTCTCTACGGGTAAACGATGTAGATCATTTTTTGTGACTGAAAAACTAGAAAGTGCAAAAACGCCTAAGAAATTAGCATTAGAACGCCGCCCCTTTATTATACTTCTTCCGCCTCAATGTTTAAGGTGGCCAAATGTTACGTGATGTTTTCTTAGTTTAGCCCCGGTATCGTCCAATTTAAATATGCAACTTTAGATTGTTTGTTTTGAACTGCTTTGCGTCCGATAATGAAGAAATCAAATCTAAAGTACGTTTGCTTCAAACTATAAAGAAAATAATACAAATGCCTTAAATATTTGTTTCAGTAGCATGTAAATGTATAGTAGCCTTTTTATCAGTCCTTTTATTATTCGTTTACAGCCTCATTTATGGATTACGCTGCTGCATTTGGACACTGAACTATTTTGCCGTTTTTTGCTCAAATTTTGCTTAAAAATCTTCTCCACTTAGCCCCTTTATTGCCTCTCTACGGGTAAACGATGTAGATCATTTTTTTGTGACTGAAAAACTAGAAAGTGCAAAAACGCCTAAGAAATTATCATTAGAACGCAGCCCCTTTACTACCTATACTCCTTCTGCCTCAATGTTTAAAGTGGCCAAATGTTACGTGATTTCTTCTTAGTCTAGCCCCGTTATCGTCCATTTTAAATATGCAACTTTAGATTCTTAGATTCTTTTGAACTGGTTTGCGTCCGATAATAAACAAATAAAATCTTAAATACGTTTGCTTCAAACTATAAAAAAATAATACAAATGCCTTAAATTTTTGTTTCAGTAGCATGTAAATGTATAGTAGCCTTTTTATCAGTACTTTTATTATACGTTTACAGCCTCATTTATGGATTACGCTACTGCATTTGGACACTGAACTATTTTGCCGTTTTTTGCTTAAAAATCTTCTCCACTTAGCCCCTTTATTGCCTCTCTACAGGATTTAGATCATTTTTTTCTGACTGAAAAACTAGAAAGTGCAAAAACGCCTAAGAAATTAGCATTAGAACGCAGCCCCTTTATTATACTTCTTCCGCCTCAATGTTTAAAGTGGCCAAATGTTACGTGATTTCTTCTTAGTCTAGCCCCGGTATCGTCCAATTTAAATATGCAACTTTAGATTGTTTTGAACTGGTTTGCGTCCGATAATAAAGAAATCAAATCTAAAGTACGTTTGCTTCAAACTATAAAAAAAATAATACAAATGCCTTAAGTATTTGTTTCAGTAGCATGTAAATGTATAGTAGCCTTTTTATCAGTTTTATTATACGTTTACAGCCTCATTTATGGATTACGCTACTGCATTTGGACACTGAACTATTTTGCCGTTTTTTGCTCAAATTTTGCTTAAAAATCTTCTCCACTTAGCCCCTTTATTGCCTCTCTACAGGATTTAGATCATTTTTTCTGACTGAAAAACTAGAAAGTGCAAAAACGCCTAAGAAATTAGCATTAGAACGCCGCCCCTTTATTATACTTCTTCCGCCTCAATGTTTAAAGTTGCCAAATGTTACGTGATTTCTTCTTAGTCTAGCCCCGGTATCGTCCAATTTAAATATGCAACTTTAGATTGTTTTGAACTGATTTGCGTCCGATAATAAAGAAATCAAATCTAAAGTACGTTTGCTTCAAACTATAAAAAAAATAATACAAATGCCTTAAGTATTTGTTTCAGTAGCATGTAAATGTATAGTAGCCTTTTTATCAGTTTTATTATACGTTTACAGCCTCATTTATGGATTACGCTGCTGCATTTCGACACTGAACGATTTTGCCGTTTTTGTTCAAATTTTGCTTAAAAATCTTCTCCACTTAGCCCGTTTATTGCCCCTCTACGGGGAAACGATATAGATCATTTTTTTGTGACTGAAAAACTAGAAAGTGCAAACACGGCTAAGAAATTAGCATTAGGAACGCAGCCCCTTTATTATACTTCTTCCGGCTCAATGTTTAAAGTGACCAAATGTTACGTGATTTCTTCTTAGTCTAGCCCCGTTATCGTCCAATTTAAATATGCAATTTTAGATTGTTTTGAACTGGTTTGCGTCCGATAATAAAGAAATGAAATCTAAAGTACGTTTGCTTCAAACTATAAAAAAATAATACAAATGCCTTAAATATTTGCTTCAGTAGCATATTAACGTATAGTAGCCTTTTTATCAGTCGTTTTATTATACGTTTACAGCCTCATTTATGGATTACGCTGCTGCATTGGAAACTGAACTATTTTGCTGTTTTTTGCTCAAATTTTGCTTAAATATCTTCTCCACTTAGCCTCTTTATTGCCTCTCTACGGGTACGCCTAAGAAATTCGCGTTAGAACGCAGCCCCTTTATTATACTTCGTCCGCTTTAATGTTTTAAGTGGCTGAATATTCATTGACTTCTTTCTGTAGCCCCGTTATCGTCCATTTTAAATATGCAACTTTAGATTATTTTAAACTGTTTTAGGTTCAATAATACAAAAATTAGCTTCATTTTTCAAAGAAATATTTTGTCTTAATAAATGCCTTAAATATTTGTTTCATTAGCCTGTAAATGTATTGTAGTCTTAACAGGAGTCCTAACATTCATTTTAGATGGTGACAAACAACCGACAGTACATAATATGAAAATTTTCCGAAATTATACTCCAAAAGTTAGTACTACTTGCAATGAAGTTAGGTCTTTTTTCTTCATTTATACAAGAGCAGTGAATTTACTTCCAGATACCTCAGATGATATTTTGGCCAAGTACCGCAAACCTTCAGCGGAAAGCAGCCCGGTGAAGGAGAACGGCCACTCGAAAAAATCGAGCAAAGTGCACAAGAGCGATAATCTCAACCAGGAAACGAACTCATTCACCGATGTCAAGAAAAAGCTGCGCCTGGTGCTGGGGAACACGTCGGAAATTCCGTATTTTATCAAGGTTTTATTGTAGTCCTGCCGGAATTTTTGTTGTTTGACCTAGTGGCATTGCAGCAGAATCCCTGCAGCATGAAAATCAAGCTCGAAACGATTTTGAGGCTGGAAATGGGCAAGGCGCGAAAGCTGCGCGAATGGAGCTCAGCCGCTCGCATAGCTGAGGCTTTGCGATGCGTGCAGCTGCTCGACGAACGCCACTGTCTCAAGCTCATCCAGTCGCTACGCGCCGATTTGAGGCTGCGCGCTACGTACCTGCGCTATCTGGTCAGCAGCAAACAGGAGCTGCTCTTCACGGAAATGTATCTCAATACGTACGTATTCTAAGTACTCAAATGTAAGTTATTATGAGTGCGAATGAAATTGTAGTCTGCAAGATCAAATCAAACACGATCGCATCCAATGCGAGGTCTACTTTGCCTCGGTGTGCGTTCGCGAGTTTCTGAGCGAACAGGAGCCGCTGGTGATGGCCTTTTGCGATGAGTTCCGCCGCCTGAGTCTTGCCGATGAAAAGTGCGACTTTTTGCAGAATTTCTATCTGCGGCTGTTTGAGATCATGAACGAGAACAAGCACTGGCAAGGTACTGAATTCAACTGAAATTTCCGGCGATTTAAACCAGGTTTTTTCAGATGTGCTGCACAAGAGGGACTTTCTGGTCAAAGTCACTCTGGAAAGGTGCATAATGAGTCGCGTGTACTTCAACGCCATCTACCCGAATGGGGATGGGGATCGAGATAGAGACAGGTGGGATTAGGCTTGAAAATCCTTATTTGGAGTACAAGGGGGTTTTTTTCAGGGTTTTACACGAGCACATTGGGACGCTGTCCAAAAGCTTGCGACCGGAACACAAAGATCTGCTGATTCCTTCGGCCTATTTACGCGAAAGCCCCTGGTTGCCGGCGCAGGAGGCGCTTCGCGCCTTGGACGCAGCCCGAACTCCTCGCGACAAGTTGCGTTGCGTGTCGCGCTGCGCCAAGTGCTTGGTAGATCTCCTAGGACTGTCGGGATCTTGCGCAGCAGCCGATGATTTCACCCCAGTCCTGGTTTATGTGATAATTAAGGTAATGGCATGAGTGTGAAGGCAGTAGTACCAATTAACCAATGGTTTTCCAGGTGAATCCCGTTGCTCTTCTATCAACGGTTCAGTTCGTCAACAGTTTCAACGCCGGGCAGATTCGGGGCGAAGATGAGTACTGGTGGACGCAGTTCTGTTCAGCTGTTGAGTACATTAAAACCATGGATTATTCCGATTGACCCCATTCGTAGTTGGGGTGAGTTGTTCGTTTTGAAATTTTAGCTTCCTAGATGATCAAAAAGACAGTGTGTTTAGTTACTTGATTTGTGTTGTGTCCTGAAGTGAAGTTCCTAGCTAGATTTTCGGTTAGTTTTGCGAAGCAATCTAGAATTTTGAAACGTGCACACTCTTAGGAGAACGGAGACTTGTGGGATGTGTACGGCGAACCCCCAGATGGAATTTATGTATTTTTATTAACTTAGTTAGAATAGAGCGCATATAAGTATATATTTTAAATAAAAAATGTGTATATTATAGTAAGTTACATGCATTAAACATGTTGCCTCGTTATGGAGTTCGCGATTTAATAGTTGATCAGTTGCAGGGCGGCGTCGAGGCACCGCCATTTCGTTGGCAGGTACAGCGGCTCAAACACGTGGGGAAATGGGGTGTCCGCCCCCGTTACTCGAGAAACCGGCGCCAGCAGGCTGAGAAAGCAGTTTTCCTGGTGTAAATTGAATCCGTATTAGTTCCCAGCTAGTTTCAGTGTATTTCAGTGTTCACCTGTATGGTTGCTGCTATTTCCGCTCCAAATCCTGCAGTCAACGGGGCTTCGTGCGCGACCAAGACTCGTCCAGTTTTGCCGGCAGACTGCACTAAACCCGTTTAGTTTACTGCAGTATTTGCACTTGCGACTTACCTGGCACACAGTTTCAACGTCCCAGGGCAGGATGGAAACCAAGTCGATCACTTCAGCCGACACTTGATATTCGTGCTTCAGCAAAGCGGCCACTTCTTTAAGCACGTGCACCTGCGTCCCCCAGCCAATCAGCGTCAAGTCGGACCCTAGTAATGCTCAAATTAGGGCAACTATTGAGCTGCTTATTGGAAAGCGGCCTTTTTACCCTTAATCAGCACATCGGCCTTGCCAAGCGGCAGCTGATAGTCATTGAGCGGCACCTCTTCCACTGCAGCCCGGTAGAGGACTTTGGGCTCGAAGATTAGGCAGGGATCTGGGTCGCGAATGCAACTCAACAGCAGTCCCTTGGCTTTGATTGGGCCTCTGGGGACTATCACCTAAGGTTTATTGTTTAATTTTCATTTTCGACTTTTTTATAGGGTATCTCAGGAATTGTTAGTGCTGTAGCACTATCAGTCTATTGAACTGTGTATTTTAATCTGAAAAGATGGCATTTTGAATTATATTTTCGATAATATAACACCATGGATGATACTGGTTTTCTAGGAGACTTATTTAAATCACATTTTGGAAAGTTCGATATGAAATCAGTTTATATTGAGTGGAAGAAACGAAGAAATAGCACCAAATGTATATTTAGTTCGCTATCCGGGAAGACGGACACCATTTAAGGGCATATTCCGCTGACTGGAACGCAATTTAAAGACATACAATAGGAACACATGGACCTATAAGGTGGCCACCGCTATCACCGGATCTAACAGCTGTAGATTTTTTTGGGGGGAATGCATTAAAAACAACGGGGTTTTCGAACTTTTGCGATCATTTCAGTTATTTTAATCCTTAATCTGAATCTTTTATTGATTTTAGATTTTTACCTGAAAGTGACTTTGATGTTCCTAGCAATTAACAGTAGAGATTGCAAAAAATGAACGAAATTTCGCGAAATATAAGAGAAACGCAGCAAAATTGTCAATCTACAAACCGCCCAATGCAGCCTTCGAATTCCAAGAAGCTTCTAATTTCCAATCACAAGACGGGAGGATTGTGCTGGGCGATTTTAACTGCCACAGCACAATTTGGGGTTACAGCCAGACCAACGAAAATGGTGCTGAGCTGGAACGTTGGATAGAACACACGAACATGCACCTCGAACACGACCCAAGCTACCTCCGTCTTTCAATAGTGGCCGCTGGAAAAGAGGCTATAATCCGGATAACATTTTCGTTTCTGAAAAACTTGTTCCCCTATCAACAAAACATGTAGAACATCCGCTCGCAAAACACGACATCGCCCCATTACGTGTGTAACCTCCGCAGCAGTGAGACCTGAAAGTGTTCCTCTCAAAAGGCGATCCAATTTCAAAAAGGCAAGGTGGAGTGAACTTGCGGCTGATCTGGACCATGAAATCACCTCCCTGGAAGCAAGGCCCGAAAACTATGATGCTTTCATCGACATCGTCAAGAGACTATCAAGAAAACACATCCCAGGGGGGTGTAGAATCGAATACATACCAGGTCTGACTCCAGAGTACGTAGACCTGATGACGAGGTACCGAACTCCATACGAAGACGACCCCTTCTCTGAGGATACCATAAGTACGGGCGAAGAGCTGATGCAGGCAATATCTAGAGCAAACTCCCATAAATGGCGAACGTTGATGGAAGACCTGGATATGAGGCAGAGCAGTCGACTTGCCTGGAAACTTATCAAAAATCTTAGCAACGACCCCACAAGCGCTATTCCGAACCTGACAGTAGTCACCCCAGACCAGAGCGCACACCAACTGCTACTGAACGGAAAGACCCAAAGAAGGGCCCCCAAAATTCAAATACAAATCGGTCTAGCTGAGTCATTCACAAACAGTGAATTAAAAACGCAATTTACAGCTTAACAAACAACAAGGCTGGAGGACTAGATGATCTGAGAACAGAACAAATAAAACATTTTGGAACTGCAACCATTGCATGGATCACCAACATAATGAACTGCTGTGTGAGGAAGTTGCAAATTCCAAAAATATGGAGGAAAGTTCGAGTGGTCGCGCTGTTGCAACCGGGAATGGACCCTACAGGGCTTAAAAGTTTTCGGCCTGTATCACTTCTGTGTCATCTCTTCAAGGTTTTCGAGAGATTGATATTAAATCGCATATCAAGTAAGGTAGACGAAAGCATAATACCAGAACATGCAGGGTCTAGACCGGGAAGGTCTTGCTGCGCCCAGGTCCTAAACCTAACACAACATATAGAAGATGGCTTCGAGCGCAAGCAAATCACCGGTGTAAGCTTTATAGACCTGAGAGCCGCATGTGACAGCGTAAACCACCAAAAAGTAGTGGAAAAATTGTATCATGTCACCAAAGACTTACGCCTGGCTAGTCTGATGAAAACTCTATTGCAGAAGAGGCGTCTCTATGTTACGCTGCAGGGAAGGAAGAGTCTATGAAGAGACCAGAGGAACGGCGTACCACAGGGAAGTGTACTGGCTCCTATGCTCTTCAACGCATACACGAATGACCAACCAACAGACACGTCGCTTCATCTATGCGGATGACACAGCCATCGCCACACAGGGGAAAAGTTTCGGGGAGGTCGAGAATAAACTAACTCCATCCTTGGAAAGCATGACAGAGTAGTACGATATAAACCAGTTGCAGCCAAAACCCAGGTATGTGCATTTCACCTGAGGAATAAAGATGCTCGCAGGAAACTACGAATCACATGGAGGGAATAAGAACTTGAAGCATGTGACACTCCAAAGTACCTAGGCGTGACACTGGACCGCACACTATCTTTCCAAAAGCACTGCCAAAATACAAAGGCCAAGGTCTGTGCTAGGAACAATATCATCCGGAAGCTCACTGACACAGCATGGGGAGCACAGCCTGACGTACTACGAACGTCAGATCTTGCTCTCTGTTTCTCCGCGGCACCAGTGTGGAATAACTCGGTTCACGCAAGGCATGCTGTCGAGAAACTGTACCTTCTATCTGGAATTGCCCCAGCACGTGTCAGACGGGATGTTGGTATCCGAAACAGAGTTGCAGAAGCAGGTCGGAGATGGACGGCATCCTGTACACGCCCAACAGCCAGAAAGGTGACGACCGAAATCAAGGAAAAGTTTTCTACAATACAATAGCATAGAACTG
Organism: Dendroctonus valens; assembly: GCA_024550625.1. Lineage (NCBI taxonomy): Eukaryota > Metazoa > Arthropoda > Insecta > Coleoptera > Curculionidae > Dendroctonus > Dendroctonus valens. Next base: position 47,505 of record JAJTJO010000235.1, read on the forward strand.
TGGACCGAACCCAGGGAAGAGCTGCCACTGGGGAAACTTCTACCATACGCCACATGGAAAACACTGAACAGACTAAGGACAGGAGTGACGCGCTGCAGATCAAATAGGATAAGATGGGGAATGCCTGTGGGCGACGAGCTGTGCGAGTGCGGGACGAGCTGTGCGAGTATCAGAACGACAGTCACCTTCTCAGATGCCCCAATATGGGAGAGGCATGTACGATGGAGGACCTGATCGTGCCAACTATTGGAGCGGAAGGGTCTGAGCGTAAACATTGGTGTATCGGACTCGGACTTGGAAATATTAACGTCAAAAAGTTTTAGTGTTGTTGACGAGGAACATATACGAGCTTTAAGCAACATTAAGAGCTAAAGGAATAAAAGAGCGAAGATTCTTTCTTACATACAAAAATAGTCGTTGTACAGTACAACCGGTGGGAAAAATACAAAATACTATAGGAAGTGTACCTGCAACTATAGCAAAGGACTTAAAATTACGTCGTACTCTTCTTGTTGAAGCAGGAGCTACGTTTGAAACTCTTAAAAAACACGGGAAAGTTCGACGGTAGCAGAGGAATCCATACTACGGCCCACAATCCCGGAAAAGCAATATTTTACTATTGAGTCCTGCCGTGAAAGCCTACATTCCTTGATATAGAGGAAAGGATTTCTTCAAAAAACAGGGTTGATAAGTGATCCCTAGTTGGGTATCTTCACACGAAAATGTAGCAGGACATTTGCACACTTTCGAAATACAAAAAAAGATCAAGACAATTATTCGTGGAAGATAAGGGTAGTTTCTTCGAAAAATGTACATAACTCCAAAACCAACCCCTAAACTGCATCCCCATTTCACCACTTCCAGTGTTTTTGCGTTTAAAATTGTCTTTTTCTTAAAGTTGGAACCTCAGCAACACTTTCCACCTGGCCCTTGCCTGTCATTTTTTTGGAAAATATATTTGCACTAGCCTGCATATACAGGGTGTCCAAGATAAGGATGCACTGCATGGGGATCTCCGAAACCGTGAGAGATACGAAGTCGGTTAAATGAGAGTTCCATATACATGGCGTTTTCGAAAAAGAAGTATTTCTTTTAATTTTTGAGGTATTTAGAAAAAAGTAGTTTTTCGGATTTTCGTTCATTTTCATTTTTGAAGTTATTTCAAATCATATCGAAAAACAAAAAATAGTTTCTCATGGCGCCTTTTCGATAGTGTTGATGAAAGTTTACACCAACGTTTCGTTTCTTAGAAACCATCATCAACTTTTGTTTTTCATATGGACCGAAAAAAGTACATAACGTATTAGGTGGCTCTTTTAATAGCGAATTCAACGATGTAAAATATACCGAATTCATCAATGAAAAACCTAAAATATAAATTTTCCGTTATTTCTTAATTTTTTCTTAAACTCATATAGTCAAACACAAGCTAGACATTTCCCTTACAAATTTTTGGTGTATTTTGATCCTTTTTTAGTTTACATTAGGAGTTCCTGGGTTCCAGTCAATTTTATTGTTTATTACTTTATCACATTACAAATACGTTTCGGTGTCTTTCTCCACCATCATCAGTTTGCATTCATGGCTGTTTCTACCTTCAACTTTGGCAGCAGCAAATTGCTTTCCAAAGTTGAAGGTAGAAACAGCCATGCATGCAAACTGATGATGGTGGAGAAAGTCACCGAAACGTATTTGTTATGTGATAAAGTAATAAGCAATAAAATTGACGGGAACCCAGGAATTTCATTTAAATTAAATTGAAATACAGTCAGGAAAATATACACAATGAATTGGAAGTTCCGTATAAAAGTGTGGAAAATGGGGTTTTCTCACCTTAAGTCCGGGCGTGTGAGCGAAATATGCCTCGGGGCTTTGAGAGTGGTACAACGCCCCATGGCCTACAGCCCCGCAAGGCGCTCGCACTGTCAGCCCGCCACAGTCGAACATATTTCCACTCCGATACCGGTACTTGGCAGCCTCATTAACTAGCTATTACGGTGGATTAATCGAGGCCGTTTAACGTTTGTTCAAATACCTGATCGAAAGCAGGAAAAATGTAGTCGGCGAACTGGATTTCGGCTATGGAAGTGAGGCCTGCGGCTGCCGCCCCGATTCCAAAGCCCACAATGCCCTGCTCGCATAGCGGGGTGTTGAAAACACGCTCTTTGCCGTACTTCTTCTGCAGGTCCAAAGTGCATCTGAAGACTCCTCCAAACCCCACGTCTTCGCCAAATACTATGGCCTTAGAGTCGGTCCGCAGCGCCGAATCTAAAGCATTGTTGATGGCTTGGAACATGTTCATCTTGGCCTTTTCACCTTGAAAAAAACCGCGACTACTTGTATGCTTGAACTAGTTGGTTAATCCTGCTTTTACCTGCAATGCTTACGTTTTCGTCTGGACTATACGCAAAGTGACTGAACTGCCTTCTTGCCAAACATTTGCCGCACTTTTCAGCTATTTTTCCTGCACTGTTAAGGGCCATTATTGGTTTCTTTGGGAAACTGACCTGCTTGGGTCACAATCGGAAATTAAATCTGTAAATCACTATTCACGCCTTGATGATTTTTAGAGAGCTCTATCAGACGCGCTTATCGTCGTCAAATTACCGCTGATTACTGGCTGTAAATGTTGCGACATCCGCTACTTATCGGGTGTTGTCTTCCAGTCAACAACTCCCTATGATGTGGCGTTTTGTGTAATTTCCAAAATATTTTTCCGTGGTATCGTTGCGATAACAATTGATGGGGCAACAGCCAACGCGCACTTTTGCAAAGAAACGCTATTGTTTGCGTACTGGTGTAATTCGTGTAAATAACTACAGCTGGCTTCTGGTTTCTTCGCTCTCCGAGCCCCAATCGCTCACAATGGCTTGCAAAGGCGCCAAACTCTCCAAACTGTGACTGATCTTCAGCATCTCCAAGTTGCACAAGTTTTCCGCCTCTAGCAGCTGCTGTTTGTACACGCTGCCGCTCAATTCCTTCTGAATCTTCGTCTGGCTCTTCAGGAATGCCTCAGTTAGTTTTTCCAGGTGATGACAGTCTCCACTGCTCTTCAATTGGGAGGCTGACAGCCTCTGTTCCAGCTCAATGGTTTGCTTCACTTCCTCCCGCCACAGCTCCCGTTCTCTGCTTATGGAGGATTTGAGAGTCTTCAAGGAAGCGCTTAGAATGACCAGTCGCTCGCTTATTTCAGCGCATAAAGAGCTGCCTTGGTCTTCTAGGTCTTCCAGGATATTTCCGCAGTTAACTGGAAAGTTTTCCAGTTCTGGCATGTTTTGGAGAACAAAATCAGTGTCAAAAGAGCACGTTGGGAATGGTTGGTGTTCGGAATTGCTTTTTTGAGGAGTTTCCATGGCTTTTGTCCAGGCTTGCGTGTTTTTCGCGAAATTCGAGTCGTTCGTGGGCGTTGATTGAGGCCTCAATTTGCTTTTATGGCGTTCTGGACTAAAAAATGCGATTTTCGCGATTATTGAGGTTTTTTCGCCTTTTTTTTTGTTGTTTTAAGTTTCCAAATTAGGAAATCTACTTTTACATGGAGTTTTTCATAGTAGAAAATCACTATTGACCACTTTCGCTGGTGTTTCCCTTCAAAAAAGCTCTTCAACTCGATATTACAGCTTTTTTTGGTGGTTCTGAGGAGGCGAGTTCCTTTCCCTTGTCTCTGTATTTACGGCCTCCAGCAATATAGTGGTTTTATACAGGGTGATTCAAAATTGACGTCATTCCTCGGGGGATGTTTAGGGAGTGCACGAAAAATAGTTAAAAAATAAATCCTTATCAAAACACTGAGATTTTTGCAAAAAACTAGATCGGAAGGCCGGCAACAATGTTTCTCAAGGTAATCTGCCTAATAATGTGTCTACTCAAAAAAAAAATAAAAATGCATACGCTTTATTGTCACAGAAAAATTTAAACAAATTTTATCGACAAAGCGAATGGTAAAAACAATATAAGTAATAGAAAATATAGCAAAACAAGTTGGCGACATACGTGAAACTTTTTTATCTTCAAGTTTACGAAAAAAAGTTATTCTTTATAAAAAGTTCTGCATGTTTTAAAATTCAAAATGCAACCATCAGATATTAATTTTTTTCAGTCGTATATTTAGAAAATATGAATTTTGCACAAGGGTAAAGTACCTTTATTTTAGACAATATCGAAAATTTTTATTAAAAAAGTTGATCAGAGCGAAAAATTACGTTCAAATATGCGATTTCCTGCTATTTTGTGGTGGAAATTTTGTTTTGTGAGAGTTTATGAGTTGCTGTACGTAACTCATAAAAAATAATCAAATTTTGAAGAAGTTTTCTAAAAAATCGGCCAAAAACCCCCAGTAGCTCGTTTACTAGTCACTTTAGAGGAAAGTGAAAATCAACTTCTTGTGCATTTAGACTCCCTCTATCCAGTGGCGTGTTTATAGGCTTTCTATCGATGTTGGTTTGGGAAAAAATTTCGTATTTTTGAAAATTTCGTTTTTTATCGAAACCCATTTATTCCAGGGATTTGAAAAAATGCACTAAATGGCTTTGGACTGTGCGGATGTTTTATCAAAAGGAATTTTCTTCGCCAGGAACCTTGGATTTCGAGAAAAAAATTAAAAGAAGAAAATCCGCCAAAATACCAGGAATTTTTTGGCTTTTCAATTTTGCCTTTTACAGTTCCCTCCATATGGTCAAAATAAATGCCAAAACAGATTAACTTATTTTGGATAAAATTCTTGATAAAAAAACGGAAAAACAGCGAAAATTGAGTCTGAAAAACGCGCTTTTTTTTCTTCATGTTGAGATAAAAAGGTGCGCTTCTATCTCTTGTAGTTTGGGAGCGACAAATTTTTATATTCCGGGTTGAGGCACAACGAACTTTTTTTATTCCGGACTGAGGCATAAAAGCCCAACTTTCAATTTTGAAAATTTCTCAAAATCCTCACGGTAGCCCGATGGAAACCAAACTCACCAAGAATGTAAACAAGACTCTTCTTCATGTTGAGGCAAAAAGGCGCGCTTCTATCCCTTGTAGTTTAGGGAGCGACAAATTTTTAATTCCGGGTTGAGACACACAAAACTCAACTTGAAGTTTTGAAATGTTCTCAAAAATCTTTTAGTGACCCGATTGAAGCCAAACTCACGGAGCATCTTAATAGGAGTCTTCCTCCTGTTGAAGTCAAAAAGCGCGCATCGACATCTTCTAATTTTTAAGCAACGATTTTTTTATTTCGGACTTAGGCACAAAAAGCCAACTTTCAATTTTGAAAATTCCTCAAAAGCCTTGAAGTAGTCCGATGGAAACCAAACTCACCGAGCGTCTAAACAAGACTCTCCTTCATGTTGAGGCAAAAAGAAGCGCTTCTATCCCTTGTAGTTTGGGAGCGACAAATTTTTAATTCCGGGTTGAAGCACACAAAACTCAACTTGAAATTTTGAAAATTCCTCAAAAATCTTTTAGTAACCCGATTGAAGGCAAACTCACGGGGCATCTTAATAGGACTCTTCCTCCTGTTGAGGTCAGAAAGTGCGCATTGTTCTCTTCTAATTTTTGAGCAACGATTTTTTTATTTCGGACTGAGGTGTAAAAACCCAACTTTCAATTTTGAAAATTGCTCAACAGCCTCTCAGTAGCCCGATGGAAACCAAACTAACCGGGCAAATTAACAAGACTTTTCCTCATCTTGAGGAAAAAAGGCACGCTTCTATCTCTTGTAGTTGGGAGCGACAAATTTTTAATCTCGGGTTGAGGCACAAAAAACTGAACTTGAAATTTTGAAAATTTCTCAAAAACCTTTTAGTGACCCAATTGATGCCAAACCCACGGGGCATCTTAATAGGAATCTTCCTCCTGTTGACGTCAAAAAGCGCGCTTCGATCTCTTCTAATTTTTGAGCAACGATTTTTTTATTTCGGACTGAGGTTTAAAAAGCCAACTTTCAATTTTGAACATTCCTCAACAGCCTCTCAGTACCCCGATGGAAACCAAATTCACCGAGCATCTAAGCAAGACTCTTCTTCATGTTGAGGCAAAAAGGCGCGCTTCTATCCCTTGTAGTTTGGGAGCGACAAACTTTTAATTCCGGGTTGAAGCACACAAAAACTCAACTTGAAATTTTGAAATTCCTCAAAAATAGTTTTCTGATCCGATTGATGCCAAACCCACGGAGCATCTTGATAGGACTCTTCCTCCTGTTGAGGTCAAAAAGCGCGCTTCGATCTCTACTAATTTATGAGCAACGATTTTTTTATTTCGGACTGAGGCACAAAAAGCCAACTCTCAATTTTGAAAATTTCTCAACAGCCTCGCAGTAGCGCGATGGAAACCAAACTCACCAAGCATGTAAATAAGACTCTTCTTCATGTTGTGGCAAAAACGCGCTTCTATCTCTTGTAGTTTGGGAGCGACAAGTTTTTAATTCCGAGTTGAGACACACAAAACTCAACTTGAAATTTTCAAAATTCCTCAAACATCTTTTAGTTACCCGATTGAAGCCAAACTCACGGGGCATCTTAATAGGACTCTTCCTCCTGATGCGGTCAAAAAGCCCGCTTCGATCTCTTCTAATTTTTGAGCAACGATTTTTTTATTTCGGACTGAGGCACAAAAAGCCAACTCTCAATTTTGAAAATTCCTCAAAAACCTCCAGTACCCCGATGGAAACCAAATTCACCGAGCATCTAAACAAGACTCTTTTTCTCTCTCAAAAAGGCGCGCTTCTATCCATTGTAGCTTGGGAGCGACAAACTTTTAATTCCGGGTTGAAGCACACAAAACTCAACTTGAAATTTTGAAAATTCCTCAAAAATAGTTTTGTGATCCGATTGATGCCAAACCCACGGAGCATCTTGATAGGACTCTTCCTCCTGTTGAGGTCAAAAAGCGCGCTTCGATCTCTACTAATTTATGCGCAACGATTTTTTTATTTCGGACTGAGGCACAAAAAGCCAACTCTCAATTTTGAAAATTCCCCAACAGCCTCTCAGTAGCCCGATTGAAACGACACTTACCGAGCATCTTAACAAGAGTCTTCCTCATGTTGAGGCAAAAGGCGCGATTATATCTCTTGTAGTTTGGGAGCGACAAATTTTTAATTCCGGGTTGAAGCACACAAAATCAACTTGAAATTTTGAAAATTTCCTCAAAATCTTTTAGTAAACCCGATTGAGGGCAAACTCACGGGGCATCTTAATAGGACCCTTCCTCCTGTTGAGGTCAAAAAGCGAGCATCGATCTCTTCTAATTCTTGAGCAACGATTTTTTTATTCCGGACTGAGGCATAAAAACCAACTTTCAATTCTAAAAATTCCTCAACAGCCTCTCAGTAGGCCGATGGAAACCAAACTTACTGAGCAAATTAACAAGACTCTTCTTCATCTTGAGGTAAAAAGGCATGCTTCTATCTCTTGTAGTTTGGGAGCGAAAAATTTTTAATTCCGGGTTGAGGCACAAAAATCTTAACTTGAAATTTTGAAAATTTCTCAAAAATCTTTTAGTGACCCGATTGAAGCTAAACCCACGGGGCATCTTAATAGGACTCTTCCTCCTGTTGAGGTAAAAAGGCGCGATTCGATCCCACTGATTTGGGAGCAAACAATTTTTTTATTGCGTACTGAGGCATAAAAACCCAACTTTCAATTTTGAAAATTCCTCAACAGCCTCTCAGTAGCCCGATGGAAACCAAACTTACCGAGCATATTAACAAGACTCTTCCTCATGTTGAGGCAAAAAGGTGCGCTTCTGTCTCTTGTAGTTTGGCAGCGACAAATTTTTAATTCCGGGTTAAGGCACAAAAAATTCAACTTGAAATTTTGAAAATTTCTCAAAAATCTTTTAGTGACCCGATTGATGCCAAACCCACGGAGCATCTTAATAAGACTCTTCCTCCTTTTGAGATAAAAAAGCGCGCTTCGATCTCACCTGATTTGGGAGCAACTATTTTTTAAGTTCTGGAGTGAGGCATAAAAACCCAAGTTTCAATTTTGAAATTTTCTAAACAGCCTCGCAGTAGCCCGATGGAAACCAAACTCACCGAGCATGTTAACAAGACTTTTTTTCATGTTGAGGCGAAAAGGCGCAGTTCGATCCACTCCGGTTTAAATGCCAAAACAGATTAGCATGTTTTGGAAAGAAAACGGAAAAAACAGCGAAAATTGAACCTGAAAAAACGCGCTTTTTCAGCTTCTAGACTTCGTAGTTCGTTGGTTTTTTCAATAATTTTTTAAGACAGACACTAGTTGAATAGCAAATTTAATAAGCTTTTTGGAGCGTTTGGAATTTTTGTCACATTTTTTGCCGAATTCAGAGCCTTTAAGAAGAAAACAAAACTTTGCAAGAATCTCACCGGCCAAATAAAGTGGCGTAGTTTCTGCCAAAACCTTACTTCCAGTACGAAAATACAACAGAACAGTAAAGTAAAACTTTTATTTTTCAAAATTCAACAGCTTTTTACGCAAATTTGAAAAAAAATTCCGAATAATTTGGTAGTTTTTAGGCAACAAATCGCGCAATTTTTCTCGAAGTTGTTAAACAAAAAACTAACCGTAGAAAATGAGGCGGGAATCAACGTGGCTTTGAAAACCTATATAAGTTTATAAAAAAAAGAAATTTATTAATTGAGTTTCAAAAACCGCAACTTTAAATTGCGCTTTTTGAACAATTTCAGCAGTTTTGACGAGAAAATATCGCACACTATCTAAATTAGTTATACATCGTTTTTTATGATTTATTTTAGCACACTATACTGTATCATACTGAGTGTTTTATACATTTCATAAATTAATTAATCTCGTTACGTCAGGCTGCCTACAGGCGCCATTTTCCGCTTTGCTGGCAAAGAAGCAGCCCGCTTGAGTTAGCCTCACATCGAGATTGTCAAAATAATCCAACACTCAGTTTCAACTGTGCCAAACAGTGTTTGCTTAATAAAAAAGAGAACAAACAGTGTTCGGTCCAGAGGATGACATCCAGAAAGCGAAGTGGAAGTGGTTCGAAGCGCCAGTTCAAAGAGAAAGTGGTACAAATCTACGAAACCATCCTGAAAGGGGAAGAAATCGGCCCGAACAATCCACTGTTTTGGGAGGAGTTTTTCCTGCTGAAGCCCAAATTGGCTATTTTGGAGGCCGAAATCTTGAAACTGTCCCCCGAGCAGCTGCAGCTGGCCAAGCCCAACTTGAACGACCTGTTCGCACAGTGCATAACGATTCTGGCCGATAATGCTAGTATCAGGGCGGCCTATGGCTTGCAGACCCTTTGCGGGTTTCTGCATACGATTTTCAAGAAACTAGGTGAAAATCAGGCGGATAATAATGTTCAGGCTATTGAGTTCCTGGCCGGGTTCGACAACTATGTGGCCAACATTCAGAAGCTGCTGGATTTTTGCCATTTGTTCCTTGAAGGTAGGATTGTGGCCTCAAAGTTTACTGATGAGTAATGAGGAAGTAGCTGACATCGATGATTTTCAGGAGAGTACACCGATTCCATCAGGGGGCTTTGCTTGAAGCTGATTATCATCCTGATAATTGGCACGGACAATCTCAGCCAAAACACCCTGATTGAGTACATTATAATGTCCTCTCTTTTCGAGTGTTTGGTTAAATTGCTGTCTGATGTGCCCACCAGGCAAAAGCATGGATATGATGTGGTTTTGATTATAACGCTGCTGGTTAACTACCGGAAATACGACGCGACTAACCCCTATGTGGTCAAGCTGTCCATTCTGGACGATGAGCTGGCCTTAAACGGCTACGGCCAAGTTATAACCGCCTCCTTAACCGACTTTTGCAACCAGTACAATGTGGAACATGTGGAGAACCAGAACTCCAGCTGGTTTTCGTCGCTAACTAACATGGTTGGCAGCATGTTCATATCGGAAGAAGGGGCCTTTCGCAGCCAGCAAATCCGAGCCAACAACGCTCTGCTCTTAGCCTTTTACGAAGCTGTTCACTTGAATAGGAACTTTATCACCACTCTGGCTCAGACCCAGACTGATGCCAGCGGCCCCCCATCCCCAAACAACACGTTACACAACAATATCCAAGGATTGGGGGACTTGCCAAGCATGCCAGTGGCTTTCGATGTTAACTTGCAGCCCTCAAATCTTCTGGTTACGTTCTTTCAGTACTGGTAAGTCAGCTGCAGTTTTCTGGTTAAAGCAATTGGTATTCCTGACTGTTTTTTTCTTAGTTCAATAGTGATGCAGGATACAAAGACCGAGCCGGGGGCCAATACTGTCAAGCTGTGCTTTCTCATTCTGGGTTGTATATCTGAGGATCAATATGCGAACTCTTTGATGCATGATGTGAGTCTGGCCTTTAAGGTGAGGCTGCACAGGCTGCCGATGCGGCACAGAAAGCTGGCCAGTGATAAGACCACTTCTAGCCAGTCGTTGGTTTGCACGCTACTGGGTAAGTTGAGGATTTGCCGAAAAACGCAGTTTTCCCACTCAAAGGTCGATATCTCAAAAACGGTCAGTCCTTAGACGTGATTTAAAAGTAATTTTCCATGTAGAAGTATATATTTTTTTGCTCCAAACTGTTCGAGGAACAAATGAATCCAAACCAGAGCTCGCTATACCCGGTGGCTCAAAAGTTAGGGCCAATTGTTTGCAGCATGCGCTCGAGGCTTTCGAAGAATATTTAGATCTAAACTTTTCCATTCTTTTGATAGATTTGCTAGTGGAATTCATGCTCAGTCACATGATGAAGAAATTCCCCATGGAACTGTACGTGTTGTGCATTGGAATCATTCAGCGCATCCTGGGCTATCAGAAAAAGTGTCGAATAAGAGTGAACTATGTGTGGAAGGAGCTCTGGACCGCCCTAATTGCGCTTCTCCGATTCATTTTACAAAACGAGAGCTACTTGGGCAAGAAAATGAACATCTTCGAGCTCTGCATCAAAGTGGTGAACATCCTGAACTTCTTCATCACCTATGGGGACAATTTTCTGCCAACCCCTGGCAGCTATGATGAGCTTTATTATGAAGTCATCCGCATGCATCAAGTGTTTGATAACGTGAGCTCAATGGGTGAGTGTTTGGTCTGGGGTTAAATATTGAGGGCTTTCAATGTGTTTTTCGCAGCACTCAGATACTCAATGAGTGAGGGGGATTTCAAGGAAGACGCTCTCAAGCTGAACAATGCGCTGTTTAATGTCCGCGCCATCATCAAGCACTTTAATCCAAAAATCGACCAATGGCTGGCTTCCAGCAGCCTGTCGACGCCCACAGAAGAGCAAATCTTGGACATTGTGAAGAAGAACTACGACAGTCTAACGTTGAAGCTGCAGGATTTGCTGGATCACTACGAAAGGTGCGGTTTCAACCAGACTGCTGAGATTATCGGGTGAATGTTGGGTTTGCAGGTACACGGAAAAGCCTCACTATACCAGCTTCTTCACCGGCATGGTCAAAAGCATACTAAGCGACACTAGAAGCAACTTCGGTTGTTGTTTGCAAAATTTCACGAACATCGCCAGCGAGTATCCGACCCATTGAATGCGCCTGGAACGAAAAGTGCGAAGCGACAATAAAACTGTGCCCAGCTCGAACGAGCGCCCCCAATGCAAGAAGGTAAGGAGCCCAGTTTTCCTAGCAATAAACCCCCCCAAGTGTGATAATTTAGTTTGTTGATGGAAAGTCCAGTAAATTGATTTTATATTTTGTTAAAACAAGCCGGAGCATGCGATTTTCCGCACCAAATAAATCCTATTTTATGTACGGTCCCGTTGACAAGTCTAAACTGGGGCGTCCAGCAAATACCACAAGACGCGGCACTCCATCGCTTTCCTCCTAACTAGCCGCTTCCTGTCGTCCACGCAAATCCCCAACTGATCCACTACGCGCCCTTTGAAGGGGAGCAGTTGGTAGGTTTTGTACGTTGTGGTCATCTGGTGAATGCAGGTAATTGCGCACAGTCGAACCACCTAATTTAAAGTTGGATGTACACAATTCACAAACTCCCATGAAAGGTTCTCACCATTGAGGACTGAAAAGTGGTTAAATCCAGCACTCTCACTAAAATATCCTCCAATCGGTCTTCGATGATGGCTTCGCCGCCATTCACAAAGTCGGTGATCGTTTGAAGAATGACTCCCAGCGCTTCGGGATCAGGAGATTTTTCCAGGCATAGCAGTATCAGGCGGAAGATCTGTGCAAAGCCACAGAGTTAAGATTGTTAAGGGTTTGGCTGCGAAAATTACCTTCGGAAAATGGGTGACGATGGCCACTTTCGGGGTGTTTTCCATCAGAAGCCCCACAGCGCTCAAGTGGGACTCAGTAGGCGTTTGTTCCCGATTCAGTCGGTTCATGCAGTAGATGAAGAACTTCTGCCGGTAGAGAGGCCTGGAAAAAATCCAGTTCGATAAAATGCCAGATAATTATCTAGGTCTGCCCCCTTTGACTGTCGAAAACCAAACAGGACTCATATGGTAAATTATTCATTTTCTGGCACTTTTTCTTAGTAAAATTTCTGGGGGAAATTCCGTTTTCGGTCTTAATTGCAATTTTTGTTTCGGAAAATGTGCTTGACATAACAATGACAGTTTGTACTGTGACAGGCTGGCTGGTAAAGTTCATGATACTTTAACAATGTTGCCACCTCTATATATCTGTTTTTCTTAGTAGCAATTTTTAGCATGGGTAAAACGCCATTACATTTTTAATAGTTTTGAATCAACTCACTCCAATATTGAAAATGTGGCAGGGGAAATACCGGATTTTTATTTATTGATTTTATTATTTTGCGCGTTCTTTGCAATCATCTTAATTCGTTTTGCTACATTTTGTGTTTTTTCTGGAGATTTGCTATTTTGGGCGAGGCCTGGCAACACTTGTGAACTATCAATTTCTACTCCTGTCACTTATCACTTGTCACAGTATCTTTATGGAAGTTTTGTGCAACGATTTTCTCTAATTCCGTCCGAAAATCGCATTATTGTCACAAATTTTACCAAGAAAACGTGCTAGAAAAGGGATAATCTACAATGTGAGTACTCGTTTATTATCGAAGCCAAAAGAGGCCTATAAAATTATTTGAAATGCGAGACACTGGCAACAATGTGAGGTAATAATTTCGGAAATCCGGTCCTGGCCTGCGCGGTGAACAATGTGCTCACCATATAGACAATATTTTCATTAACAACGTTTCTTAGTGCTGTTTTTAGTGAAAATGCGGTTTTCTACCACTTTCAAGCATTGAAATTCGCTACTCTTCCATAAGATAACAAAGTACACCATGATGTTTCCGCTGCCTGTCAAATGACAAGCCGTTGTCGCGATGACTCAAGTCGAAAAATTTCGCGCATTTGCCAAATGTACATTTTGTTTCCATTACTTTTTATTAGTTTTGGTGAGTAGAAATAATGTTGCGCCTCTACGTCCATACAAACTGGGAATTTATCTTGAAAAACTTGCTCCTTTAGTGGACATTTGGCAACATGTTGTCAAGTATTACTTTGCCCGTGCAAGATAAGTGCGAACTATGATGGCGTCCTTTGTTACCTTATGGAAAAGTAGCGAATTTCCATGGGTGAAAAGTGGTGGAAAACCGCATTTTCCCTAAAAACACCTCTGAGAAAAGTTGTTAATAAAAATATTCTCTAGAAGGTGAGCACATTTTTAACGGAGCAAACCAAGGCCTGATGTCCCTTAAAATTACCAAATTCACTGTTTTTTCATAAGGAATTCCATCCATACAAAGGAAGCAATGAGAAGGGAACTAATTAGGTTCTGGTTTTTTTCGTTCAATAGATAATGGCAGAAGATAAAGACACTGTTTTCTAGGGCCAACGTTTCGACTATATTTAGGCCATCCTCAGGGCTCTAAAAGGGAAATAACCATCACGCTCACTAAATAAACCACAACAGATCGGAACATTTCGCGCATTTGCCAAATCTACACTTTGTTTCTGCTTTATTATTCTGGGACACAATTAGGTATTTGGATTCGTTTCCGATTAATTTCTTTACTTTTTGTTAATTTTGCTTATTATTATTAAGTGTCTTTTTTTTTGCGTTGATAATTTTAAGCCGCTATCTCCATACAAAATGGGAATATTTTGAAGGCGTCCTTTGTTATCTTATAGAAAGTAGTGAAAAACGCACTTATTATCCAACAAAAAAAAAAACAATCGAACCAATATTGACCAAAACCAACAAACATTAAAGAAATAAACCGAAACTAATCCAAGAAAAAATCAAGTTAGATTTGGCAAATGCGCGAAATTTTTCGAGCTGTCACCGTGACATCATTATGTCACATTATGACATCAGTTGTTATTTTATGGAAAAGCAGTGGACTTTCAATAAGTGAAAAGTGGTGGACAACAACATTTTCCCTTAAAAAATCTCGAAGAAAAGTTGTTGGTATTGAAATTGTCTATAAGGAATGTGAGGTAGAACTTACATGATTTGGCAGTGGTTTTCTCTGGACAAAACCCTCTGGCTTTCGTCCTGCACTGTCCTCAATCCCCTGCCGGCTTGGGGGTCTTCAGCCACACAGTCCAGCAGCTGAAATCGCGCTAATTTTTGGGCAAATCAGACATTTTTTTGAATGAAACTCACCAAATCCGTCCATTCCCAGCCGGTGGGGTGGTTTCTGGTGACCAGGCCCTTGGCCACCCAGGTAATAAGGGCAATTTTCCCCTTTCCTTCACATCTTTGGCGAATCTTGTTCAGGTTTCCACTCAAATCTTCCTCTGAAGCATTCAATGGTTTAAGTTTCTGTTAAATTTAATGAGGCCTTGCAACTGACCTTTGAGTTTGTTGAGTAAGCTGGCGAGGGCTTTGAGGGAAATGTCGCGCACAAATTCTTCCGGACTGTTCAGGGCGGCATTGAGCAGCAAGTCCATTGAGTGAGGGTGGTCTTGGACCACCGAGATATTCATGGGAATTACCAGGCCGGTTAGAGTGGAAACTTGGAGGTTTTCGTTGAGGAATCGGCTGCTGGACGCTGCCCTATAATTGGTCGATTGCCAATCGACGAGTTGATTTCGCGCGATTAGTTGCAGGGTTTGGTTGAGGGAGCTTAGAAACCCCTCAGGCAGAGCCTTGAGGGCTTCCAGCCCCTTAATGAAGCTCACTAGTTGTCCCAGGAAGTCTTTTTCCACTAAAACTGCGACGGTTTGAGGGTACTTAGCCAGCAAGTCGCTCAGTTGCCGCAGCGCGGTAGCGCTTCCATCCAAGTCCTGAATTGAGTATTTCATGAAAGTTTCCATCACGGAGCCCTGGAAGTCTTCCAGATCTACTATATCAGCCAAAGCGGATAAATAAGCCTCCAAAGCACTTCCACTGAGGGTTTCGTTGTGTAGAACCCGCAGTTTTACTTCATTGGGAAACGCCTTTGCCATTTTGTGTAGACTGTTGTGGACGGCCAGCTTGAGGGCGGCAGGTAAAGGGGCAACTGCAGCCTGATGGAGCGAGAGCAGGAAGCCCTCGCGGGCTTCATCCGAAACAACACCCGCTAGGCATGTGTATCCGTGGAAGCCTTCGACAGCTAAATGGGGGTCGCTGCTTAGAATCGCCTGTGCGCATAAAGAGGAGCAACAGTCCCTCAACGGACCCGCGCCATTGGCCTGGAAGAATTCCATCAAAGTGTGCAGAAGAGTGGTTTTCTGTTGCGGATCGCGGGTGATTTTGAGGGTGTTCTCCATTAAGGGTCCCACGCGTTCAGCCACAAGCCGGCCAGAGAGTTCGCTCGCCTTTGCGATGCTTAGCAAAATGGAGCTGCTCTGATGGAACAACTTGGAATCCGGCAGCAGGTTGCCTCTTAGAGTGTCCACGATATCCAACACCGTGTTCTCGAAGTTCTTCCGATCGCCCTCCGAGAGTTTCTCCATCACACGCGTCAGCGTGTCCAAGCACTGGCTTCGGAGCTGGTTATCTGAGCTGGCGAATATCTCCTTTTGGAGGGCTGCCCAGATCTCAATTGAGTTCTGGTAGTAGGCCTCAGATTCGTAGCTCAAACAGCCGAATTTCTGAAATTTATCTGATAGAGAATCGGTCTGATATGGAATGATTAAAAATTCACAAAATCTATAGTTTTGGCAACTTCGAAAATACTAAGCGCAAAATTGATGTTTTTTTCTTTTTCCAAAAATCGCATTTTGCAAGCTAAAGCGAGACACTTGAGTTTTGACTGGTGGCTAAAAAAAACAGTCTATAAAAATATCCATTTATGTTCAGTCAATAGCGAAGAAGCTTTGGGCCCCTCGGGGCCCCTTTACCAGCAGATCCAGAGCGTCCACTTTGGCAATCTTGAGCGCCGAGTCGAGTTTCTCCAAGGCCAGCGGAATGGAGAAGGGACCGAAGGCCGGAATACAGGTGAGACAGCGGCAGAGCCCCACCGCAAGTGCTTCGCGCGTGATTGGCTGAAATTCCACAAATAAATCACGCTGATTGGACTTAAGCTAGCCAATGCTTACAGTGGAGCTGGTGGGGGGTGCCTTGAAGTCCACTGGAAAGTAGCAGGACAGGACATCGAACATTTCCTCAGTCAGATGTTGCAAGTCGACGGCCTGTAAAAAGGCCTGCAGCCACTGGAATGAGTACATCAAGTTCTTGGGGTCTCGTTCCCCATCTATAGAGGAAATCACCCCATAGACAAAGTCCAGGCCCATGGATTGTACTTCTAGAAAATTGACTTGTATCACATACAAAGCGACGCACTGATGCAAAAAGAATCTACCTTTAGTATGCACCGTGAGGGCAGAGTGATAATCTGGTAGATAACATATCTATCCAGCTGCAGCTGTTGCTGGCAGCTGATGTGATTGAAGATGGTTGTTAGCAGCTGCACAGTGCAATCAGGGGGAAGATTGGGCAGACCGACAAGCGCCAGCACCCCTTTCAAGGCAGACGTGGCTACCTTGAATGGATGAGAATTAAAATTCAACAGCTCCCTTGTCTCATGGTCAGCCTCAACCTGATGATGGTCTTTGAGCCTCTCGCTCAGAAACGCTGCCAGGACAGCAGCTTCCTCTGAGCTTACGCAGGTGCTTGGGAGGTTGTGCAGAATTTCGCTCAACAACAGAACCCCCAGGTCTCGTTTATGGTGGTCGAGGCTGAGCAACAGGCACCCCATTTGATCCACTGCGTCTTGAATGAGCAGCCCCTTCGAGGAAATGTCTAAAAATGGGGCTTTTGAGCCAGGAAACAAATTGGAGGTTTGAGGGACTTACCGCTGGCGATTTTTTTTGGATATTTCCAGGTAGGCACCGTCTTCACGGGTTAGGGCTTCCAAACGAGCCGTATCTATGCTTGGGGCTTCCATGTTACGGGGTTATATTTGCATTTATATGGCTGGATGTTATTTAAGGGCTGGAAAGGTTAGGGACGAATTAACAGCATTTTGGGAAAATTGCTTTTTTACGACAACATAACCTCAACAGATATATGTCAAAAAATTTATGGTCACCAATGGTAGGTAGTAAAAAGTTTTGATGTTTATAAAGTGGGTGATTGTTCAGAACCAGGGCTTTTTTTCGGTGCTTTCGCGCAGTCGTGGCCTTTGCGCTGCCGAAAAATCGAGGCTGCTCAGGCGCGTTGCCAAACTGCCACCATAATACAAAATCTCAATCAAACCAAAAATGTAACAAATTCAAAATTAACAACTTTCCAGAAGTACGTCCTTAGAGGAAATAGTAGCGCAGTGTCAGTGAAGGAACGTAATATCCCAAAACACGTAAGTAACTATTACATTATTATAGGAACGTGTTTTCTAAAATTTATGGATATATTTCGGTTGAGCTTAACCATTTTTCCCAAGTTCGATTTCTCTAGCAACATAAATTACTTCAGCGTGAAATTTGTTAGTGAAACTCAATAGAGAGAAGAAGATTTAACCCAAACGAAACTTGAAACTTTAAAAATCGATTATTTCAGTTTGATTGTCTCTGGAAAACAGAACGCGTGTGTGACGACCCCGTGTTTAAGGTAGTGGTAGTGATAGCACTGGCAACTACGCGAAAAATTTCGACTGGTACGCCGGCGCAAAGAGCGAACCATCATGGCGACCTTTGTTTTGTTTTGGAAATTGGTGAATTTAAGAGGGTGAAAAGTGGTGGAAAACGGCATTTTCTCGAAAAATCTATAGGAAAAATGTTGTTTGTTATGAGATTTTCTATAAGGTGAGCATATTTTTAATCGGCAAAGCTGCACTCTTAAAAGAAGCCCTTGTTCTGAACAATTACCATAAAGGGCTTTAAAAATACTATCAACAGTTTGTAGCTCTCATTGGCTTTTTGTTGGTTTACGAGTGGCGCAATTTTGCCTATAAGCGTTTCAATACATCAAAAATTGGCTTTGTTTTGTCATAAACGGTTTTAGAAAATATCAGGAACTTGCAGCACATTGGTAGCACTGGATTTAGTCTATGCAGCACAGATTACATCGACTTGAAATGTTGGTTGCATATTTTACAGATCGAGGTATTGAGAGCTACCATTTACAAGGTCAAGGGTTTGTCGTTAGGTACGAGGGGATTACGAAAAGTTTACTTGCTTAACCAAAAGGGAAAACAGAAGTGATTTTTTTGTTGTTTCTAGTATTAAGAAATTGTTTTGAGATTAATAAATTCGTACGTTTTAAATGTTTTTTAATTTTTTTCTTCCAATTTAACCGTTTGATGCTAAAATGCTGGATTTAGCGTTAGGTTTTTTTGGAGGCTCAGTAGATCTCTATTAGCCAGAGTCGAAATTTCTAACAATCGCTGCTTAACAAAATTCAACGTTGTATGAGGAGGGCAGAATATCGTGAGATGTAGCGAATATATCCTAGATTTAGCGTTACGTAATTTTTTGGAGACTCAATAGCTCTCAATTGATATATGAGCAGTTTAACTTGTGTTCACGTCTTGACGAAATTCTCTGTTGTATCAGGAGAACAGAATATCGTGAGAGGTAGCGAGTATATCCGGGATTTAGCGTCACGTAATTTTTTGGAGGCTCAATAGCTCTCTATCGATATATGAGCGGTTTCACTTGTTTTGACGTCTTGACGAAAATCTCTGTTGTATAGAATATCGTGAGAACAGAATATCGTGAGAGGTACCGAATATATCCTAGATTTACGTTACATAATTTTTTGTAGGCTCAATAGCGCTCTATCGATATATGAGCAGTTTCACTTGTGTTCACGTCTTAACGAAAATCTCTGTTGTATCAGGAGAACAGACTATCGTGAGAGGTAGCGAGGATATTCTAGATTTAGTGTTACGTAATTTTTTTGGAGGCTCAATAGCCCTCTATTGATATATGAGGGATTTCACTTGTTTTCACGTCTTGACGAAAATCCCTGTTGTATCAGGACATCAGAATATTGTGAGAGGTAGCCAGTATATCTTGGATTTAGCGTTACGTAATTTTTTGGAGGCTCAATAGCTCTCTATTGATATTTGAGCAGTTTCACTTGTTTTCACGTCTTGACGAAAATCTCTGTTGTATCAGGAGAACAGAATATCGTGAGAGGTAGCGAGTATATCCGGGATATAGCGTTACATATTTTTTTTGGAGGATCAATAGCCCTCTATTGATATATGAGCAGTTTCACTTGTTTTCACGTCTTGACGAAAATCTCTGTTGTATCAGGAGAACAGAATATCGTGAGAGGTAGCGAGTATATCCTAGATTTAACGTTACGTAATTTTTTGGAGGCTCAATAGCTCTCTATTGATATATGCGCAGTTTCACTTGTTTTCACGTCTTGACGAAAATCTCTCTTGTATCAGGAGAGCAGAATATCGTGAGAGGTAGTGAGGATATTCTAGATTTAGTGTTACGTAATTTTTTTGGAGGCTCAATAGCTCTCTATTGATTTATGAGCAGTTTCACTTGTTTTCACGTCTTGACGAAAATTTTTGTTGTATCAGGAGAAGAGAATATCGTGAGAGGTAGCCAGTATAGCCTAGATTTAGCGTTACGTAATTTTTGGAGGCTCACTAGCCCTCTATTGATATATGAGCGGTTTCACTTGTTTTTACGTCTTGATGAAATTCTCTGTTGTATCAGGAGAACAGAATATCGTGAGAGGTAGCGAGTATATCATAGATTTAGCGTTACGTAATTTTTTGGAGGCTCAATAGCTCTCTATTGATATATGAGCAGTTTCACTTGTGTTCACATCTTGACGAAAATCTCTGTTGTATCAGGAGAACAGAATATCGTGAGAGATAGCGAGTATGTTCTAGATTTACCGTTACGTAATTTTTTTGGAGGCTCAATAGCTCTCTATTGATATATGAGCAGTTTCACTTGCTTTCACGTCTTGACGAAAATCTCTGTTGTATCAGGAGAAGAGAATATCGTGAGAGGTAGCGAGTATATCCTAGATTTAACGTTACGTAATTTTTTGGAGGCTCAATAGCTCTCTATTGATATATGGGCAGTTTTACTGGTTTTCACGTCTTGACGAAAATCTCTGTTGTATCAGGAGAACAGTATATCGTGAGCGGTGCGAGGATATCGTAAATTTAGCGTTACGAATTTTTTTTGAGGGCAATGGATCTCTATCGATATATGAACAGTTTCACTTGTTTTGACATCTTGACGAAAATCTCTCTTGTATCAGGAGATCAGAATACCGTGAGAGGTAGCGAGGATAATCTAGATTTAGCGTTACGTAATTTTTTGTGACTCAATAGCTCTCTATTGATATATGAGCGGTTTTACTTGTTTTCACGTCTTGACGGAAATCTCTGTTGTATCAGGTGAACAGAATATCGTGAGAGGTATCGAGGATATTCTAGATTTAGTGTTACGTAATTTTTTTGGAAGCTCAATAGCTCTCTATTGATATATGAACAGTTTCACTTGTTTTCACGTCTTGACGAAAATCCCTGTTGTATCAGGAGAAGAGAATATCGTGAGAAGTAGCGAATATATCCTAGATTTAGTGCTACGTAATTTTTTTGGAAGCTCAATAGCTCTCTATTGATATATGAGCAGTTTCACTTGCTTTCACGTCTTGACGAAAATCTCTGTTGTATCAGGAGGAGAGAATATCGCGAGAGGTAGCGAGTATATCTTAGATTTAGTGTTGCGTAATTTTTTTGGAAGCTCAATAGCTCTCTATTGATTTAGGAACAGTTTCACTTGTTTTCACGTCTTGACGAAAATCTCTCTTGTATCAGGAGAGCAGAATATCGTGAGAGGTAACGAGTATATCCTAGATTTAGTGTTACGTAATTTTTTTGAAGGCTCAATAGCTCTCTATCGATATATGAGCAGTTTCACTTGTGTTCACGTCTTGACGAAATTCTCTGTTGTATCAGGAGAAGAGAATATCGTGACAGGTAGCGAGTATATCCTAAATTTAGCGTTACGTAATTTTTTTGGAGGCTCAAAAGCCCTCTACAGATATATGAGCAGTTTCACTTGTTTTCACGTCTTGACGAAAATCTCTGTTGTATCAGGAGAACAGAATATCGTGAGAGGTAGCGAGTATATCCTGGATTTAGCGTCTCGTAATTTTTTTGAGACTCAATAGCTCTCTATTGATATATGAGCGGTTTTACTTGTTTTCACGTCTTGACAAAATCTCTGTTGTATCAGAAGGAGAGAATATCGTGAGAGGTAGCGAGTATATCTTAGATTTAGTGTTGCGTAATTTTTTTGGAAGCTCAATAGCTCTCTATTGATTTATGAACAGTTTCACTTGTTTTTACGTCTTGCCGAAATTCTCTGTTGTATCAGGAGAACAGAATATCGTGAGAGGTAGCGAGTATATCCTAGATTTAGTGTTACGTAATTTTTTGGAAGCTCAATAGCTCTCTATTGATATATGAGCGGTTTCACTTGTTTTCACGTCTTGACGAAAATCTCTGTTGTATCTGGAGAACAGTATATCGTGAGCGGTGCGAGGATATCGTAAATTTAGCGTTACGTAATTTTTTTTGAGGGCTATGGCTCTCTATTGATATATGAGCGGTTTCACTTGTTTTCACCTCTTGACGAAAATCTCTGTTGTATCAGGAGAACAGAATATCGTGAGAGGTAGCGAATATATCCTAGATTAAGCGTTACGTAGTTTTTTGGAGGCTCAATAGCTCTCTATTGTTATATAAACAGTTTCGCTTCTTTTCACGTCTTGACGAAAATCCCTTTTGTATCAGGAGAACAGAATATCGTGAGAGGTAGCCAATATATCCTAGATTTTGCGTTACGTAATTTTTTGGAGACTTAATGGCTCTCCATTGATATAAGAACGGTTTCACGTCTTGACGAAAATTTCTGTTCTATCAGGGGTACAGATTAACGTGAGAGGTAGCGAGTATATCCTGGATTTAGCGTCTCGTAATTTTTTTGAGACTCAATAGCTCTCTATTGATATATGAGCGGTTTTACTTGTTTTCACGTCTTGATGAAAATCTCTGTTGTATCAGGAGAAGAGAATATCGTGAAAGGTAGCGAGTATATCCTAGATTTAGTGTTACGTAATTTTTTTGGAAGCTCAATAGCTCTCTATTGATATATGAACAGTTTCACTTGTGTTCACGTCTTGACGAAATTCTCTGTTGTATCAGGAGAACAGAATATCGTGAGAGGTAGCGAATATATCCGGGATTTAGCGTTACATAATTTTTTTGGAGGCTCAATAGCCTTCTATTGATATATGAGCAGTTTCACTTGTTTTCACGTCTTGACGAAAATCTCTCTTGTATCAGGAGAGCAGAATATCGTGAGAGGTAGCGAATATATCCTAGATTTAACGTTACGTAATTTTTTGGAGGCTCAATAGCTCTCCATTGATATAAGAGCGGTTTCACTTGTTTTCACGTCTCGATGAAAATCTCTGTTGTATCAGGAGAGCAGAATATATTCAAAAGTAGCCAGAATATTACGGTATAGAGGTAGCGAGGATATCGTAGATTTAGCGTTACGTAATTTTTTTGGAGGTTTAATAGCTCCCTATTGATTTATGAGCAGTTTCACTTGTTTTCACGTCTCGTCGAAAATTTATGTTGTATCAGGAGAGCAGAATATATTCAAAGGTAGCCAGAATACTAAGGTACCATGGACAGCTATCGCAGAGTTTAACGTTCCGTCAATTGTTCCTCTGCAACACATCGCCAAATTCCACGTGAATATCCATGGCAAACAAACGAAAAAACTTGTTGTTAAAACGAATTTTTTTTTATTAATAAACGATTCCTACAGAGTTTTTTCGCACACTGCCTTTTACGGGTAGCTTTGGTCACTGAACGCCGCTATGTAGCACACAACTCCTTCATGTGGAAACGGTTGACTGTCGTAGAATTTCGAAGGAGCGGCGGCCTTGAAAGTGTCCGACCCTTCTTCAGCCAGCGATGGTTCCAATGTGACCTTATCCAGCCAGGTCATGTTGTCTCCATTGGCCACCAGAATCTCTTCATACACTTTTGGATCCTGCAAAGCGAAAAATCAGAACTATGGAAAAAATGTCTGGACTCTGGAAAACTGACCACCAAATCCCTCAAAGGCTCCAACTCCTCTGGGGGCGGCTTGTTGAAGGGCTTGCGGATCTTCTGACATTGCAGCATCATCAACATGAACCACATGAATTCGTCCCTCATTTCCACCTCTTTCGCAGTGTTGGTGAGAGTGAGGAGTTTGTCGAACCAGGCCCTTAATGGAGGTTTTTCTGGAAAAAATTAAGCTTTAGACAAATGAATGAATTGATGAAGATATGGAAGATACCTTGCGCTGGAATGAGCTGAACCAAGGCCTTGGCCAGCATGCTGTTGTAGAAGAAATTCGCATCGGAAGCAGCCATTTTCACTAGAATTTCCTGAGCGACAACCCAATCAATCACTCACTGTCAACGTCCAGGTTTTTCCAGGTTGATGAAGCATGGAAGAAGCATGGCGACCGCAATCATCGCCCTGAATGATCACTTCCATTACAACAGCAAAATAGCGCGCACTCTGCAACAGTTCCTGCCTTCCACTGGTAAGTCGTCCGGGCTGCAGGAATTTCCTCAACAGTTTTCCAGGGAGTAAGAGCAACCTTTTAGCTATGAAACTGCGAAAAAATCAACGCGGTAACTCACCCCGTTTTGTTGGAACGAATTTTTGAAAATCGATGTCAAATAAAGCAGTTTGAGTGGAATTATTGAAATGTTTTCAAAATTCGCTCCAGCTTGCACCTTTCCAGGGCCCTTAACAAAGGCCTCATTTTTGATGCACTTTAACTGGTTTTTTTGGAAATATCAATTTTTTTAATGCAAATCAGACTGTTTCAGCGCCAGATTCGAAATTTTCTTAAAATTTGCCGAAAAAGCTCCTCGAACTCATCAGTCAAATGACACTTTCCAGGGCGGAAAAGCCACATTTTTAGCTGCAAAGTTAACTGCTTTTTTGCCATCAATTTTCGAAAACACCACTTTTGCTCGTTTTATCGATGTCAAATCAATCTATTGGAGGTACAGGTTTAAACTCCGGCTGAAACTTTCCTTAGTTTGTCATTAAAATGGAACTTTCCAAGTCGCTAGAGTGGGGCTTTATCTTCAAAACCGTGCTAAAAGCGATGAGAAATTCAAAGAAGTAGCCGAGTTTGCCCTTTAGAAATTAATTTTTCATAAAACGGTTGCCCAATTTTCAAAGTCGAAGCTGGCAGTTCTAGGCACATTATTAATGTTTCCCTCAAATTCCCTGAAATTTTCTTTTGTTCCTCAAAACAAGTCTTAGTCCTCAAAAATGTGGTCAAAACAAATTTGAATTTTTATCATTCAATTTAGGAAAATGAAATCAAATCATAAAGCTCAAGTTAAAAAAATTGCAAAAACCTCCTGAAACTCCTCATTGTAACGAAAATTTCCTGGGCCTTAGAGGAGCCTTTTCGCTACAACTTGAGGTAAAATTGAATGCGCGAAAATAGCTGGCTTATTTGCAATGAATTTTTGAATAAAGTGTACCTGATTTGTCAATTTTTTCCGCAATTCCGCTAATTTTTTCTTTAAAGTCACAGAAATCGGCAAGTTTTCTATACATTAAAGAGTTTATTGTTAAGAAACGTGTTCAAATCAAACCTCCATTTTCGATGTGCCAACCTCAAATTCGAAAATTTGTCAAAACCTCCTCAAATTAAGCTGCGAAAGAAAACTTCGTCGTCGATTCGTTCGAAGTCAAATTGGGAAGTTATTAGTAATTTCCTCAAATTCCCTCAAATTTGATTTTTTTGGTCCCTAAAGCAAATCTTACTCTTCAAAACTGTGCTCAAAGCAAAGCTACATTTAGCTGTGTTTTTATCGTTCAAATTAGGGGAAACGCTTGTTGATTTAATGGAAATGAAATAGAATCATTTAAAGCTCTAGTTGAAAAATTCGTCAAAACCTCCTCAAACTCGTCATTGAAACTAAAGTTCTCACGGCATTAGAGGAACTCTTTGGCTACAAATTGAGGTAAAATTTAACGCGCGCACTTAACAGGCTAATTTGCAACGAATTTTTGAAAAAGTGGTTGCTCATTCATCGAATTTAAGCAGATTATGGTATACTATTGAATTTTTCCTCAATTTCGAAAAATCTTTCCTCAAAATCACCGAAATCTGCAACTTTTCCAGACATTAGAAGATTTTTCCTTCAAGAAACATTCCACAACTCAAAGCTCCATTTTCGATGTGTAAACCTCAAAGTCGAAAATTGGACAAACCTCCTCAAATTAAGCTGCGAAAGAAAACTTCGTCGTCAATTCGTTCGAAGTAAAATTGGGCAGTTCTAGGCACAATATTAATAATTTCCTCAACTTCCCTCAAATTTTAATTTTTTTGACCCCTAAAACAACTCTTACTCCTCAAAAATGTGCTCAAAGCAAAGCTACATTTAGATGTGTTTTTATCATTTAAATTAGGGGAAACATTTGTTGATTTAATGGAAATGAAATCGAATCATTTAAAGCTCTAGTTGAAAAATTCCTCAAAACCTACTCAAACTGGTCATTGAAAGGAAAGTTCCCAGGGCATTAGAGCAACTCTTTGGCTACAAATTGAGGTAAAATTTAACGCGCGCACTTAACAGGCTCATTTGCAACGAATTTTTGAAAAAGTGGTTGCTCATTTCATAGAATTTAAGCAGATTATGGTATACTATTGAATTTTTCCTCAATTTCGAAAAATCTTTCCTCAAAATCACCGAAATCTGCAACTTTTCCAGACATTAGAAGATTTTTCCTTCAAGAAACATTCCACAACTCAAAGCTCCATTTTCGATGTGTAAACCTCAAAGTCGAAAATTGGACAAAACCTCCTCAAATTAAGCTGCGAAAGAAAACTTCGTCGTCAATTCGTTCGAAGTAAAATTGGGCAGTTCTAGGCACAATATTAATAATTTCCTCAAATTCCCTCAAATTTGATTTCTTTGGCCCCTAAAACAGCTCTTACTCCTCAAAAATGTGCTCAAAGCAAAGCTACATTTAGATGTGTTTTTATCATTTAAATTAGGGGAAACGCTTGTTGATTTAATGGAAATGAAATCGAATAATTTAAAGCTCAAGTTCAAAAATTCCTCATAACCTCCTCAAACTCGACATTAAAACTAAAGTTCCCAGGGCATTAGAGCAACTCTTTGGCTACAAATTGAGGTAAAATTTAACGCGCGCACTTAACAGGCTCATTTGCAACGAATTTTTGAAAAAGTGGTTGCTCATTTTATCGAATTCAAATCAAGCAGATTATGGTATACCATTGAATATTTCCTCAATTTCGAAAAATCTTTCCTCAAAATCACCGAAATCTGCAACTTTTCCAGACATTAGAAGATTTTTCCTTCAAGAAACATTCCACAACTCAAAGCTCCATTTTCGATGTGTAAACCTCAAAGTCGAAAATTGGACAAAACCTCCTCAAATTAAGCTGCGAAAGAAAACTTCGTCGTCAATTCGTTCGAAGTAAAATTGGGCAGTTCTAGGCACAATATTAATAATTTCCTCAAATTCCCTCAAATTTGATTTCTTTGGCCCCTAAAACAGCTCTTACTCTTCAAAAATGTGCTCAAAGCAAAGCTACATTTAGCTGTGATTTTATCATTCAAATTAAGGGAAACGCTTGTTCATTTAATGGAAATGAAATCGAATCATTTAAAGCTCAAGTTCAAAAATTCCTCAAAACCTCCTCAAACTCGTCATTGAAAGTAAAGTTCGCAGGGCATTAGAGCAACTCTTTGGCTACAAATTGAGGTAAAATTGAACGCGCGAACTTAAGAGGCTGATTTGCAACGAATTTTTGAAGAAATGGTTGCTCATTTCATCGAATTCAAATCAAGCAGATTATGGTATACCATTGAATTTTTCCTCAATTTCGCAAAATCATTACTCAAAATCACCGAAATGGTGCAACTTTTCCAGACATTATAAGATTTTTCCTTCAAGAAACATTCCACAACTCAAAGCTCCATTTTCGATGTGTAAACCTCAAAGTCGAAAATTGGACCAAACCTCCTCAAATTAAGCTGCGAAAGAAAACTTCGTCGTCAATTCGTTCGAAGTAAAATTGGGCAGTTCTAGGCACAATATTAATAATTTCCTCAACTTCCCTCAAATTTTAATTTTTTTGACCCCTAAAACAACTCTTACTCCTCAAAAATGTGCTCAAAGCAAAGCTACATTTAGATGTGTTTTTATCATTTAAATTAGGGGAAACGCTTGTTGATTTAATGGAAATGAAATCGAATCATTTAAAGCTCTAGTTGAAAAATTCCTCAAAACCTACTCAAACTGGTCATTGAAAGGAAAGTTCCCAGGGCATTAGAGCAACTCTTTGGCTACAAATTGAGGTAAAATTTAACGCGCGCACTTAACAGGCTCATTTGCAACGAACTTTTGAAAAAGTGGTTGCTCATTTTGTCGAATTCAAATCAAGCAGATTATGGTATACTATTGAATTTTTCCTCAATTTCGAAAAATCTTTCCTCAAAATCACCGAAATCTGCAACTTTTCCAGACATTAGAAGATTTTTCCTTTAAGGAACAACTCACACCTCCATTTTCGATGTGTAAACCTCAAATTCAAAAATGTGACAAAACCTCCTCAGATTTAGCTGTAAAAGGAAACTTTCCAGGGATCCAGAAGAACTTTTTGGCTATAAAATAGTGCAAAAATCAGCGCCCAAAGTTAACTGGTTTTTGGACTACATTTTTAATTTTTGCTTCTCTGGGCATTAGAGCAATGTTTCCTCCACAAAAAACGTCCTCAATCCAAACTGCTTTTGCAAGTTTTCAATATTTAGCAACTCCTTAGGGACAAAATGTTGAGCTTTCTGGATTAACGGCGATTTTCCAGAGAGGAAAATGATCCAGCTGTGGTTCGACAAGCTGGCGCACATGGACAAAACAGTGGAACAGATGGTGATTCGCAGCGATTACATGTGGTTCATTCTTCTGATGCTGCAAAGCCGCCGCATTAGAGAACCGTTCACTCAACTGCCTCCTCATCACGTGGTGCCTTTGAGGAAATTCGTTGTAAGTCCTGAGCAAATCGAAGACATGAAACACCCATTGTTATCAACATCCCAACAGTCGTTGCACGTGTATGAAGAAGTGCTGATCTCGAATGAGCCCAACATGATCTACGTGCAGCGGAAGTCTTCAGACGACATCCTCAAAGTGAAGAAAAAGAGGACGGCCACCACTTCCTGCTCCTCACTGGATCAGTTCGACTAATCCGACTAATCTAGCGCGTTAAAGCGTGTCCATTTGGTGTAAAAATATATAATTCGATGCGAAAAAATCAAGGTTAACGTTTGCAGAATTTCTGCTGGTGTTTTTTCGGGTTTGGGTGTGGAAAAATGCGAGTTGGTCAGTTAATTGAAAGCCGGTTTCAAGCACTGAACATGTTGTGGGTTCAAACGACGTCGATTTTTGCCCTCATTTATCTGGCCGATTGCCATGTGGCAATTCGCCCTCGTGAGTTTCTAGTGGATGCTGGTCAGGCTAAGAAACACTCAAAAACAGGTAAAATTTTTTGTATTTTTTTTGGATTTTGGTCGTTGATGGCGAACTAAATTACTTCCTGGTGGAAAACTTTTTACTCGATTCGAAGGAGAAATCTGCGGTCTGGGAATGTTTTCGTGAATCGGGCCCAACAAAGTGCACTCGTTTGGCAAGTGAAAAGAGGTTTGAAGCCCCAAAAACCGAACACTCAGTACATTTTCGCTATTATTTTGCAGCTGGAATGATGTGCAAGACTCAACAGAGATTTTTTCTTTCCGTCTCTTTAATAGCCGATAGCTCGGAAACGGCCAGTTTCAGCAGTTTAAGTCAAGAATGCATTTTTCTCCAAATCCATTGCGGAACAAACCAAATGAACCCACAGCTCGCTCTACGGGGTGGTTGAAAAGTAACAGCCAACTGAATGCGAACGTGTCAAGAAAAAGTGCACTTTAGGACACTTTAGCAAAAGGACAGTAATTTTTATTCGTCCATTGATAGCCGATATCTGGGAAACGGAGGGTCTGAGCAGTTTGGACCAAGAATATGTTTTTGCTCCTAATCGATTGCGAAACAAACCAAATCAAACCACAGCTCGCTATACTGGGTGGCTGAAAAGTTAGAGCCAACTGAACGCAAAGGTGTCAAGAAAAAGTGCATTTTCCCACTCAAAGGCCGATATCTCAAAAACGGCCAGTCCACCAAGTTTCGCCCAAGTAACATTTTCTGTTCCAAACTGACCGAGGACCAAACGAACTGTAACGAAAACTCCCTATATCGAGTGGCACAAAAGTTAGGTCCGATTGATTGATGTCGGAGTTGTTCGGGTGCAACAAACTGCACTACCGGCAGGTGAAAACTGGCTTAAGCCCCAAATCTTAACACCCAGTAGATTCTCGCCATTAAAAATTGTAAGTCTAATCATGTAAAGTGTACAGGAAACGCATATCGAAAATTTCCATCAAATATTTGAACAAAATCAAGATTTCTCTAAGAAAAACTTAGAGCAGCAATTTTTTTTCGTCCATTGATAGCCGATATCTGGGAAACGGCGAGTCTGAGCAGTTTGGAACGAGAACACGTTTTTGCTCCAAATTCATTGCGGAGTAAACAAAGTCAACCTACAGCTCGCTATTCCGGGTGGCTGAAAAGTTCCAGCCAACTGAACGCAACGGTGTTAATAAAAGTGAATTTTCCTCTTCAGACGCCGATATCTCAAAAACGGTCAATCCAAGAGGTTTCGGCTAAGTATACGTTTTTTATTCCAAACTGATCGAAGAACAAGCGAATGGAAACGAAAGCTCCCTATACCGAGTGGCGCAAAAGTTAGGGCCGATTGATTGATGTCGGAGTTGTTCGGGTGCAACAAACTGCACTACTGGCAGGCGAAAATAGGCCTAAGCCCTAAAAAGTAAACACCCAGTAGATTCGCCATATCAAAATTGCAAGTCTAATTATGTAAAGTGTACAGGAAACGCATATCGAAAATTTGCATCAAATATTTGAAAAAAATCAGGATTTCACTAAGAAAAACTAAGGACAGTAATTTTTTTTTGTCCATTGATAGCCCATATCTGGGAAACGGCGGGTCTGAGCAGTTTGGAACGAGAACGCGTTTTTGCTCCAAATTCATTGCGAAGTAAACGAAGTAAACCTACAGCTCGCTATACCAGATGGCTGAAAAGTTACAGCCAACTGAACCCAACGGTGTTAATAAAAGTGCATTTTCCTCTTCAGACGTCGATATCTCAAAAACGGTAAATCCAAGAGGTTTCGGCTAGGTATACATTGTTTGTTCCAAACCAGTCGAGGAAGAAACGGCTTCAAACCAAAACTCCCTAGACCGCGTGGCTTAAAAGTTAGAGCAATTTGAAGAGCATTTCCTGCCCGTTCAACCCACTAAATAACTTCGATCATCGCGACATTTCCTCAATTTTCATTGCCCTTAAACCAACCACAGATGAAGACGCGCCCAATGAGGAAGACCCATGCACGCCATTGGTCAGCTGCCCAGCCCACCTGCGCAAAACCGCAAACAGCTACTGCAAAACGCGCACGCACCGACAGGGAGTGATTTGCACCACTGGCCAAAACCATACAGGTACGTTTGACAAACAAAGACACTGTTGTCACTACATCTAAGTACTCACCCACAGACCAGCAGGATCTCAGAGGGCGCCACCACACCTTCCACATGGACAGCTCCGTTCTGAGCGCTTTGCAGGCGAAAAGCCACTCAGAAATGTCCAGGCTGCGCACTCGAGAAGCGGCTCTTCTCGCCTCCAAAGAGCCTCCAGTTCTGCTGCCAGGTCCAGCCACTTATGGTCATTTCCGGAACTCGCGCTCCTTTGACATGCACGATTTATCCCAGATGATGCATGTGGCAAACAGCGCCCTCCAGCTAGCGATAGCCACGCGAGCTTTCAAGGATCGGTCAGTAGAACCTTCTCAATCGGGAAGGGAAGCAGCTCAGCAATGAAGAAAGTTGTTGATTGCTCACAGGCACGGTCTGAGCAATGAAGACCTGGAGCTGGGGATGATTGATGAAGATTTGCGGCCCACTCAGATGGGCCAGGCGTGTGTTCCTGTCCCATTTTGTCCGCTGATTCCCGATAAATATCGTCGAATTGATGGGGTTTGCAACAACATCCTGCAGCCTTCATGGGGCGGGCCTTTCACCGCCTATTCCCGCCTGTTGCCCGCCAGCTACCAAGATGGTAATGCAACCAATCCTACCTTTATACAGCTATAGCTGGGGAACAAAACAGAAACAGACAAAATTCCTGTTTGAAAAAAACCTTGTTTTGTTCCCTAGCTATACTCATTGCAAGTTTTCAAATGGTCACTCTGTATGTCCCAGCTCCTACACCATTAGAGTTTTATTTTGCAGGAGTTTGGGCTCCTAGAACCTCTGTGGTGGACGGAGAGCCTCTTCCAAGCCCCCGGCTGATCAGCGCCTCCATTATATCCGATCTGAGCAGCCCCAGTCCAGACTACACGCTGGCAGTGATGCAATTTGGTCAATTTATCTCGCACGATTTCACTCAGTCGATGGATATGTCGTTCAGTAAGCTGCAGCTGATTGGCCAAATGGTCGAATAGCTGAGTGGTGGCGTTGTGTTGCAGCCAATGGGAGCGCGATTTCCTGCTGTGAGTCGGATGGGACGTCGACGTTGCCACCGCAATCCACCCACTACGCCTGTCTGCCCATCGACATTCCTGCGGACGATCCGTTTTTCGGCAAGTTCCGGCAACGATGCATGAACTTTGTCCGGTCGATTTTGGCTCCGAACCATGACTGTTCACTGGGGTATTCTGAGCAGGTAACCGGATTTTTCGCGTTTAAAAATTTGCAACTCCCGAACTAAGCTGGCTAGAGACATGCAGCTTACGCAGTTTTATAGAGCTGTTAAGACTCTTTTAGGAGAAAATACGCGAAATCAGTTGCAGTTCTACCCGAATTTTTACGAATTTTCTAATTAAACATCGACTGACAAGACAGTTTTTTACAAAAATTTGTAACCCTGAAACCCAACACTCCGGAGAAAAACCCTGTCGACTCTTCAATAGAGCGATTGAGGCTCTACTAGCAGAAACATTATTCTCAGATTTTTCTCAATTTTTTACGAATTTCCCATTAATCTTTGACGCTCAAGACGAGATTTCTTCAAAAATTCGTAACTTTGAAGATAAATCCTCTGAACTCTTCAATAGAGCGAGTGAGGCTCTACTAGTCAAAAAACTAGAAAACAAGTTCAGGATCTATTAGTGAAGAAATTAGAGAAATAGATGCGATTTTTTCTAAATTTGCCATTAAACATCGAGGCTCAATGTACGTTTTTTTCAAAAATTCATGACTGAAACCAAACACTGCAGAAAACCCCCTTTGGACTCTACAATAGAGCGATTGAGGGTTTTTCAAGTCAAAATTTCGGAAATTAGTTGATATTTTTCCCAAATGCTCACAAAGTCATTTAAACATTGACGCTCAAGACAGGTTTTCTCACAAAAGTTTCAACTCTGAAACTAAATACTCTGAAGAAAAACCTTCTGAACTCTTCAATAGAGCGATAAACTCTACAAGGGGAAAAATGAGAAAATTAGTTCAACTTTTTCCCAAATTTTTACGAAGTTAACGTAACTCCAAAATCAAATAATTTGAGAAAAAAACTTCCCAATTCTTCGATAGAGCGATTGAGCCTCTTTTAAACAAAAATTTGGAAAATTTGTGGCAACTTTGCACGAAATTTCATGAATTTTCGGTCTAGACCTTTAATTTTTTACAAATTTCCAATGTAACATCGGCGCTTAAGACAGTTTTTTTAAAAAATTCATAACTCTGAAACGAAACACCTTGAAGTATATGTGTCCTTTTCAATAGAGCGATTGAGGCTCTATTAGGGAAAAAAATTAGGACACTAATTGCGGTTTTTCCCGGATTTTTACGAATTTCCAATTACATATCGACGTTTAAGACAGCGTTGGTTCAAGAATTCGTAACACTAAAACCAGACAATCTGAAGGAAAACACTATAAACTATTTAACAGAGCGATTGAGGCTCTACTAGTGAAAAGAGTATCAAGCTAATTACCACTTCCCACATTTTACAATTTCCAGCTAAAAACGACACAAGACGCGTTATTTTTTAAATTCTAAAGCCAAAGAACCTGAAACGAAAACCTCTAAATTCTTCGATAGAGCGAATGAGGCTCCATTAATGAAAATATTCAAAAACTAGTCCAATTGGGCAAAAAATTTTTCGAATTTCTCCTTAAACTTTGAGGCTCAAGACAGGATTTGTTAAAAAATTCTGAACTCTGAAATCAAATGCTCTGGAGAAAAACCTTCTGAAAAAAATCGGGAAATTGATTTAAATATTTTTAAAATTATTATATTAATTCTTAAATTTTCCCGCATTTTTACAAATTTTCCATTTAGAAATCGACCCGCAAGACATGTTTTGTTCACAATATTCGTAACTCTGAAACTAAACAATTTCAAGAAAAACCCTCAAAACTCTCCAATTGAGCAATAGAGGCTCTACCAAACAAAGTAATAAGAAACTGGTTGCGAATTTTGCCGATATTTTACGAATTTCCCATTAATCTTCGAGGCTCAAGACAATTCATAATTCTGAAACCAAACACTGTAAAGAAAAACTTCTGAACTCTTCAATAGAGTGATTGAGACTTTACTAGTAGAAAAATAAGAAAACTAGTTGCAATTTTGTCCAGAATTTTACGAATTTCCATTAAACATCGGCGCTCAAAACAGCTATTCTTCAAAACTTTGTAACTTTGAACAATTTGAAGAAAAACCTTCAACGGAGCGATTGAGGTTCTACTAGCAGGAAAAATTAGGAAACTAATTGCAATTTTTCCCGAATTTTTTCAAGGCAATTTTTCTTCAAATATTCGGAACTTCGAAATGAAACACTCTAAAATACCATTTGAACTCTTTTTTAGGATCTAGTAAAAAATATTAAAATGTTAGAAGCGATTTTTCCCAAATTTTTACGAATTTGCCATTGAACATCGACCGCAAGGCAGGTTTTCTTCAAATAATTTGTGACTCTAAGACCAAAATGGAAGGAAAGCCGTCTGTACTCTTCAATGGAGCGATTGAAGCTGTTTGAAGCAAAACTTTGGAAAATGAGTGGCAATTTTGACCAAATTTTCACAAATTTTGCATTTAAACCTCGACGCTCAAGAAAGAATTTTTTCAAAAATTCGTCAAAATTTTTTCAAGAATTCTAAAACTACATAATTTGAATAAAAACACTATGAACCATTGAATAGAGCCATTTTAAGCGAAACGTTGGAAAGTTAGTTGCAATTTTGCCCAGTTTTTTTTGCAATCATTTATAGCTTAGAAACCAGACACTGAAACAACATTTTTTCCATTTCAAAATTCACAGGTTTTCTTAAAAAATTCGTAATTCTTAAGCAAAAAACTTGGAAGAAAAACTTCCGCACTTTTCAAAAGCGAGCGATTACGGATTTACTGGTGGAAAATATGCAAAAATTAGGAGAAATTTTGCCCAAATTTTTCACGAATTTTTTAATTAAACAACGGTCGACCGTGGGGACAATTTTTATTTAAAAAATTAGTAACTCTGGGTCCAGATAATCTGACGAAAAACCCTGTGAACCATTCCATAGAGAAATTGCGGCTCTTTTAACGAAAAATTTTGGAAATTAGTGGCAATTTGGCCCGAATTTTCACGAATTTTCTAATTCAACAGCGACGGTGAAAATACATTTTTTTCAAAAATTAATAACTCGGAAACCAAATAGTCTGAAGACTCAAATCTTCGTTACTTTGAATTCAAACACTCTGAAGAAAAACCCTGAAAATTCTTCAATAGAGCGATTGAGGCTCTACTAGTGGAAAAATTGGGAAACGAATTGAAATTTTCGTAAAATTTTTACGAATTTCCCAATAATATTTGACGCTCAAGGCAGGTTTTCTTCAAAGGTCTGTGTGTCTGAAACCAAACCTTCTGAAGAAAAACCCTCTAAACTCTTCAACAAAGCAATTGAGATATTTTAAGAATTGCCCATTAAACATCGACTGCAAGGCAGGTTTTCGTCAATAAATTGTGACTCTAAGACCAACGAATTTGAAGAAAAATCCCGTAAATTTTTCAATAGAGCCATTGAGGTTCTATTATTAGTAAAATTAAGAAACTAATTCTGATTTTTCCCAAAATTTTAACGAATTTTTCATTTACACGTCGACGTTCAAGACACGTTTTATTTCAAAAATTTATAACTCTGATACCAAACCTTTATATAAAAACGCTCTAAATTCTTCAATAGAGTAATTGAGGTTCTACTAACGAAAAAACAGGAAACCCATTGCGGCTTTTCCCGGATTTTTACAAATTTTCAATTAAATATAGGCGCTCGAGACAGCTTTTCTTCAAAAATTGTTGACTCTTAAACCAAAAACTCCGAAGAAAAAAACCCTGAACAGTAGAAAACACATTGCAATTTTGCACGAATTTTTTCGAATTTCCCATTAATATTCTACGCTCAAGACAGGTTTTCTTCGAGAATTCATAGCTCTAAAATCAATCATTCTAAAAGACCCACTGAACTCTTCAATAGAGCGATTGGTGCTTTTTTGAACGCAAAGTTAGGAAACTCTGAAGATAAACCCTCTGAAATCTTCAATAGCGCGATTGAAGCTCTTCTACAGGAAAAGTTAGAAAGCTATTTTTACAAAAATACCTTTACAAAGTTTTTTTAAACACCGACGCTCCAGACATATTTTTCACTTTTTTCAAACACAACAACGTTCTCTGAACTCTCCAATAGAGCGACTGAGATTTTACTAGTTTAAAAACTGAGAAAACAAGTTTAGGCTCCACTAAGGAAGAGAGTTAGAGAACTAGTTGCGGTTTTTCCCAAATTTTACAAATTTGCCATTAAACATCGACGCTCAATATACGTTTTTTTTGAAAAATTCATGACTGTGAAACTAAACACTCTGAAGAAAACCCCGTTGGGCTCTACAATAGAGCGATTGAGGCTTTACTAGAAGAAAAAGTGCGGAACTAATTGAGACTTTGGCCGAATTTGTACTAATTTCCAATTAAAATCGACATTCAAGACGGCGTTTGCTCAAAAATTGGTAGCTTTGAAGCGAAACACTCTGAAAAAAAAAAACCCTCTGGACGCTTCATTGGGCGATATTCGGCTCTACTGGCGAAAACTGGAAAATTAGTGGCAATTTT
The DNA here is from genome assembly GCA_024550625.1 of Dendroctonus valens. NCBI lineage: Eukaryota > Metazoa > Arthropoda > Insecta > Coleoptera > Curculionidae > Dendroctonus > Dendroctonus valens. The sequence continues at coordinate 84,120 of JAJTJO010000235.1, forward strand.
GGCCGAATTTTCACGAATTTAACAATTAAAAATTTTATAAAAATTCGTACCTCTGAGACCAGATAATGTGAAGCAAGTTCACAGGTAGGGAAATTGCAGGTCTTTTAACAACATTTTTTGACAAGAGCGATTGAGGACCACTTTACTAATGGAAAAATTGGAAACAAATTGCATTTGGTGAAATTTTACGAATTTCCCATTCATTTTTGAGGCTCAATGCAGGTTTCCTTCAAGATTCGTAACCTGAAACCAAACATTCTGAAGAAAAACCATCTATGCTCTTCAGTACAGCAACTGTAAATTTTTCCAAAAAAGAAGCAAAAATTTGCGAAAATAAAGGAAAATTTGCACGAATTTTTACGAATTTTCCTTAAAAACATCCGATCGCGAGGCAGGTTTTCTTCAATAAATCGTAAATCTAAGACCAAACAATTTGTAGAAAAATTATAAAAAAATTGGAAAAAGCCATTGAGGCTCGATTACTAGTAAAATTAAGAAACCAATTGTGATTTTTCCCGATTTTTTACGAATTTTCCATTTCAAAGTCGACGTGTCGCTTAGAACCTGTCTTGAAGGTTTTTTCTAAAATTCATAACTCTGATACCAAATAATCTGAAGAAAAACCCTCCGAACTATTCAATAGGACGATTGAAGCTTTTCCAGTAGAAAAACTAGGAAACTCATTGCGAATTTGCACAAATTTTTACGAATTTCCAATTAATATTCGACGCTCTAGACAGGGTTTGTTCGATAATTCATAAGCCTAAAACCAATCATTGTTAAAAAGACCCACTTTTCAATAGAGCGATTGAGGCTCTTTTAACGAAAAGTTAGGAAATTAGTGGCAACTTTGCCACAATTTTCACAAATTTTCTAGTTAAACATTGACGGTCAAAACAGTTTCTTTTTCACAAATTCAACTCTAAAACCAAACACTTTGAAGAAAAATCATCTGAACTCTTCAATTGAGCGATTGAGAAGAAGTTTTCTTCAAGGATTCGTAACTCTGAAAATAAACCCTCTGAACTCTTCAGTAGAGCGATTGAGACTCATTTAGACGAAAATTTGGGAAATCCGGATTTTCTAATCAAACATCGACGGTTAAGATAGTTTTTATAGAAACTATCTCGTAACTCTAAAACCAAACACTTTGAAAACAAACCATCTAAAGCGATTCAAAAGAAGTTTTCCCCAAACTTTGAAGCTAAACCCCCTGAACTCTACATCCGAACGATCGAGGCTCTACAGGCTGAAAAATTGGAAAACTAATAGCGGTTTTGCCCGGATTTGGACGAATTTTTATTATTACGAATTACGAAAAAAGCCAGTGAGGCTCTATTTGTACACTCTTAATGAAAACGCTCAAAACTCTTCCATAGAGCGATTGACACTCTCCTAGTAGGAAAATTAGGAAGCTAATTGCAAAATTGCAATTTTTCCAGAATTTTCTAGAAGAAGCTGTCTTCTAGAAAATTCTGGAAAAATTAGCAATTTTGCAATTAGATTCCTAATTTTCCTTCTACAAAAATTTGTAACTCAAAAACCGACCAAAATGAGGAAAAACGCTCTAAACTTTTCACTAGAGCCATCTGGCAGATTTTTACGAATTTCCCACTCAAACATTTTTCTCAAAGACCAATTTTCTTCAAAAATTCACAACTCCTAAACCAAACACTCTGAACTCCTCAAAAGAGCGAAAGACACTCTATGAGCACCCCAATAGGCAAAGAGGCATCAATTTTACTCGATTTTCAACAATCGTCCAAACTGCTGCCAATTCACGCTCATTTATCCAGATGAACAAACTCACTCACTTCATCGACTCCTCATCAGTCTACGGCTCCACTCCGGAACAAACCAGCCAACTTCGCAGCTTCCGCGATGGAAAACTGAAAGTTTTCGACGATTTCGGCCGAGATTTGCTGCCAATGTCCAAAGACCCCGAACGCCTGCCTCACTATGGAACAGGGATCCGCTTGCTTCGAATCCGGTTGGTTGCTTTTTTTCCTTAAGAGGAAAAGCTGATTGAAACTTCTTTTACAGGCGACACCAGAACCAATCAGATGATCACCCTTACAGTGATGCATACGCTGTTTTTGCGTGAACACAATCGCCTAGCGATGGAACTGGGACAGTTGAATCCCCACTGGGACGATGAAAAACTTTTCTTGGAAGCCAGACAGATTCTGATGGCTGAGATGCAAGTGGTCATCTATCAGGAGTTTTTGCCCACTGTTTTAGGTGAGTTTTCCTCCTCCGTTCAAGAAAAAGGCACTGTATTTCAATACCATTTTCCTAGGGAGGGAAGCAATGGAAGAATTCGGCCTGGAGCTGGAACCCGAAGGGAAATACTCCCTGGACTACAATCCTACGGTGGATCCTTCCATTACCAACGAGTTTGCAGCTGCAGCTTTCCGCTTTGGGCATTCAGCAGTGGAGGGACAGCTGAAGTTCGTACTCATTTCTCTTCCCTCTGGAAGTTCTCCTAAACTTATGTGACTAAAATTTCCAGAATTTTCGGTCCCAATAAGATGGAAGAAGTGATCGCGATTCCCGAACTAATGTTCTACCCATCCAGGATGCGACACCAGGAGTTTCTAGATGAAGTGCTGAGCACATTGACCACTGAACCCATGCAGGACGTGGACGGACATATATCCGAGATGGTAAGTTCTTTTTCCATTAAACGGTTTAATTTTTCCATTTCGAGTGGAAGCTCAAACGTAAAGGCTCCCAATTCCAGCTAACAAAGTACACGTTTCGCGGAGGAAATCCATTTGGAGTTGATTTAGCGGCGATTAATATACAAAGGGGCCGAGATCATGGCCTGCGGCCCTACAACGACTACAGGGAGCTAATAGGCTTACCACGCATCAAGGATTTCGACGAATTCGGTCCAGAGGTAAGCAACCAGTTTAACTTTTTACAGTGTTTCTTACATTGGGCAGCATCTTTTTTGGCCACAGTCGTTTGGTAAATATGAGCATGAGGGCAAATGTGTCCGATAAATGCATAGCTCGGAATCTGAGCAAGCGAGAGAAATGCGCTCTGCACAGTTCGATAGAGCAATTAAGGCTCCATTAGGAGAAAAGTTGCCAAACTAGTTCCGATTTGCCCTCAATGTTTACGGCTGTTTTTTAGACAAGAGCACTGGAAACACTCTCGGTTTTTCAAAATTTATAACTCACACTTTAAACGATTTAAAAAAAAACGCACTGTGCACTCTCAAATAGAGCGATTAGGGCTCTATTCGGGAAAAACTTGGAAGCCCCATGGCAATTTTTCTCGGATTTTTGCGATTTTTAAAGCCTGTTAGACCGTTGAAAACACGCAATTTTTACAAATGTATACTTCATAACTTTTTGTCTGAAGAATGCGCCAGCTAGAGCTAGAGAAACGCGCGATCTCCAAAGCTCGATAGAGCAATTAGCGCTCTATTATGGAGCAAAATTGCGAAATGAGTTCCGAATGTTAGCGATTTTTTTTATGTAGACAAGAGCACTGGAAAATTTGTCGGAAAAGGCAAGCAAACATCCTTTACACTATTAAATAGAGCGATAGAGGCTTCATTGGAAAAAATGCGGACACTCTGTTTCAATTTTCGCCCAATTTTCGTCAGGATCGCTAAAACACACAGTGCTTAAATATTCATAACTCCCAACCTAAACCAAATAAAGAAAAGCTCTTTAGACTCTAAAATAGAACGATTAGGGCTCTATTGGCAGAACAATCTAGAACTCTAATACAACTTTCCAAGATTTTTTGCGATTTTTGAAATTAATCAAAAGCGCTGAAAACATGCAGTTTTGAAAATTACTATTACCCAAACTAACAACCTAAACGAGATAACTAGCCCTACACTCGAAATAGAGCCGATTTATTGGGAAATAAATTGGAAACTCTGTTTCTATTTTCCCCGAACTTTGGCGATTTTTATACTAGTCAAGAGCTCTGAAAACACCCAGTTTTTTTAAGTTCAAAACTCACAACCTGAAACAGGGCAAACAATAGCACTCTACACTCTTAAATAGAGCGGTTGAAGCTCTATTGGGAGGAAAACCGAAAGCTCTGTTTCAATCTTCATTCAAATTTTGACGATTTTTTAAACTAGTAACGACCTTTGAAAGCACACAGGCTTTAAAAATGTATAACTCATAGCCTAAACAACATAAACAAAGTCGCTCTACACTGTTAAATAGAGCTAAAAAGTCTCTACTGCGAGAAAAATCGGCAACTTTGTTTCAAGTTTCCCCGGACTTTGGAAAATTTTTAAACTACTCAAGACCGCTGAAAACACGCAGTTTTTTCAAGTTCAAAACTCACAATCTCAGCAGGGCAAACAAAAGCCCTCTGCACTTTTAGATAGAGCGATTGAAGCTCTATCGGAATAAAAATCGGAAACTTTGTTTCAATATTCCTCAAATGAAACCAGTCAAGACTGCTGCAAACACGCAGTTTTACGCAAATTCACCACTCATAACCAAAAGAAGGCCAACAAACGCGCTCTACACTCATAAATAGAGCAATTCATATTCTATTAAGGCAAAAATTGTAAGCTCTATTACAATTTTCTTCGAATTCTTGCGATTTTTTAAACCAGTGAACACCCCTGGAAAAATGCAGTTTTAATAATTTATAACTCATAGCCTAAACAAGGCAAACAAACATACTATACATCTAAAAATAGAGCAACTAGGGCTCTATTGAGCGAAAAACTGAAAAATCTGTTTCAATTTTTCCCAAATTTTGGCGATTTTGACGACTCTAGTCAAGACCGCTAAAATATGCAGTTTTTTTAAATTCATAACTCACTTCCTGAACACGATAAAGAAACGAGCTCTAGATTACTTAATAGAGCGATAAAGGCTCTATTTGGGAGGAAAATCTGATAGTGTGCTTCAATTACTAAACCATGGTTGGCGATTTTTTAAACTAGTCAAGTAAAATTTCATAACTTTCAACCTAAATAAGAAAAAGAAACGCGCTCTAGACATCAATAGATCGATTAAGCCGTTTTTGGTAGAAAAATTGAACATCAGGTACAAATGTCCCGCATTTTTGCAACTTTTTAACTAGTCAAGACCGCTGAAAGTTCTCAGTTTGAAAAAAGTCGTATCTCACAGCCTAAAAAAGAGCAATCAAGGCTCTGTCAAAGGAAAAATTGGAAGCTCTGCTACAAATTTTCTCGAATTTTGGCAACTTTTGGCTATTTATTAAAAATCACAACTTTCAACATAAAGAAGATAACTTTATTAAATGGAGCAATAAAGGCTCTATGGGGAGAAAAATTGGAAACTCTGCCACAAACTTCTCCGAATTTTGGCGATTTTTTGAAACTAAGACCGCAAAAAAATATGCAGTTTTTAAAAATTGATAACTTGCAACCTACAGAAAATAAAAAAACGCGCTCTACACTCCTAAATAGAGCCATAGAGGCTCTATTAGGAGGAATATCGAAAGCTTTGTTTCAATGTTCTTCAAATTTTGGCGATTTTTACACTTTGCCAAATTTTGGCGATTTTCTAAGAATCATAACTTTCAACCTAAACAAAATAAAGAAACGCCCCCACACTCTTAAATTGATTAGTAAAGGCTCTATGGGAAGAAAAATCGAAATCTCTGCCACAAATTTCCCAGAACTTCGGCGATTTTTTTAAACTAGTGAAGACCGCAAAAAAACATGCGGTTTTAAAAATTCAGAACTTGCAACCTACAGAAAATAAACAAACACGATCTACACTCGTAAATGGAGCAGTAGAGGCTCTATTGGGAGGAATATCGAAAGCTCTGTTTCAATGTTCTTCAAATTTTGGCGATTTTTACACTTTGGCAAAGTTTGGCGATTTTCTAAAAATCATAACTTTCAACCTAAACGAAATAAAGAAACGCCCTCTACACTCTTAAAAGGAGTAATAAAGGCTCTATGGGGAGAAAAATCGGAAACTCTGCCACAAATTTCCCCGAATTTTGGCGATTTTTTTAACTAATTAAGACCGCAAAAAACATGCAGTTTTTAAAAATTCATAACTTGCGACCTACAGAAAATAATCAAACGCCCTCTAGACTGGTAAATAGAGCCATAGAGGCTCTATTGGGTGGAATAGCGAAAGCTCTGTTTTAATGTTCTTCAAATTTAGGCGATTTTTACATTTTGGCAAATTTTGGCGATTTTCTAAAAATCATAACTTTCAACCTAAACGAAATAAAGAAACGCCCCTACACTCTTAAAAGGAGTAATAAAGGCTCTATGGGGAGAAAAATTGGAAACTCTGCCACAAATTTACCCGAATTTCGGAGATTTTTTTAACTGGTTAAGACCGCAAAAAACATGCAGTGCTTAAAAATTCATAAGTTGCAACCTACAGAAAATAAACAAACGCGCTCAACACTCGTAAATAGAGCCATAGAGGCTCTATTGGGCGGAATATCGAAAGCTCTGTTTCAATGTTCTTCGAATTTTGGCGATTTTTACACTTTGGCAAATTTTGGCGATTTTCTAAAAATCATAACTTTCAATATAAACAAGATAAAGAAACGCCCCTACACTCTTAAATGGAGTAATAAAGGCTCTATGGGGAGAAAAATCTAAAACTCTGCCACAAATTTCCCCGAATTTTGGAGATTTTTTAAACTAATTAAGACCGCAAAAACACGCAGTTTTTAAAAATTCATAACTTGCAACCTACAGAAAATAACAAACACACTCTACACTGGTAAATAGAGCTATAGAGGCTCTATTGGGTGGAATATCGAAAGCTCTGTTTCAATGTTCTTTAAATTTTGGCGATTTTTACACTTTGACAAATTTTGGTGATTTTTTAAAAATCATGACTTTCAGCCTAAACAAAATAAAGAAATGTCTCCTATACTCTTAAATAGAGTAAAAAGGCTCTATGGGGAGAAAAATCGGAAACTCTGCCACAAATTTCTCCGAATTTTGGCGATTTTTGAAACTTATTAAGACCGCAAAAAACATGCAGTTTTTAAAAATTCATAACTTGCAACCTACAGAAAATAAACAAACGCGCCCTACACTCGTACATAGAGCCATAAAGGCTCTATGGGGAGAAAAATCGGAAACTTTGTTTCTCCAATATTCTCCGAATGAAACCAGCAGACTGCTGAAAACACGCAGTTGATAACTCACAGCCTAAACAAAGCAGACAAACGCGCTCTACACTCTTAAATAGAGCGATCAGGGCTCTATTAAGAGACAAATTGGAAGCTACGTTAAAATTTTTCCCGAATTTTTGGGATTTTTACATTTTTGCGAATTTTGGCGCTTTTTAAAACTAGTTATGACCGCCAAAAATACGCAGTTTCTAAAAATTCATAACCCCCATCCAGCCCAATGTAGACAAATGCGCCCTACACTTCTAAATAGAGCACACTTAATAACTCCTTCACTTTCGTTGAAATTTTCGTAGATCAGCGGCGAGCTTCGTGCAGTCTACCAATCTGTAGACGATGTGGACCTCTGGGTGGGTGGCCTTTTAGAGGAGAAGCCAGCAGGAAGCATGCTGAGCCTCACCTTCCGAGACATTATTGCCGATCAGTTTGCGCGACTGAAAAAGGGCGATCGCTACTTCTTCCAAAACGACCCGTCCATCAATCCGGGCCATTTCACTCCAGGTAAGAAAAGCGCGTAAAACAAAAAATAAAAAATACAAAAAATCGCGCGACTCGCTTTCATTAAAATCGGCGCATTAACAATGACATTAAATTAATTTCAGAGCAACTACCGGAGCTTAGGAAGGCGTCGTTGTCGAGGATAATTTGCGACAACAGCGATAAAATGTTACTTTCCCGACAAGCTCGCAACGCTTTTAGGAAACCCGGCGTGTCAGGGCAAGTTTACCTATAAATCCTTATTGCCGCAACGCCAAAGAATACGCGACTTTATTCATTTAAAACACAACCGAAAAAGCTAACACACGTCTTTTGCAGGAATGAGTTCTTCGACTGTCATGGCCCAGACATTCCGCGTCTTGATCTAACACTTTGGCAAAATTAGTCAATTTTAATCTGTTGTTGGTGTCCATAGTTCAAATGGGGAAACAAACTAGTCACGTTTTTGTTTGAGACTTTATTATTTTTCCATTCTGCTACTTGTTACTATAGTACATGGCGATCCAGGATTTATCCAGCCGAAAAACACTAGCGACTATTCCTCCACTTGTTCGCCAGTTTGCGTTCTTTATTCCAGCCATACAAAGAGCGCCCCAGCTGAGATTGAGGTGGAAAAGAGTCGGAGGAATAGTCCCAACAAGCTCTCGATTCTATTAAACTAATTAAGTTTTTTTATTTTACTTAAGTAAAATCACACCTAATTTAGAACTTAACGCTTTTGTATGGTGTATTTTCAGCGAATATAATTTACTTTTAGCGAACTGTTATTATTCGTTTGTAGATCGTTTGTCCTGCAAAGGAAAAACATTGTTTATATTAAGCTAATGTCGCTCGAAAATTGGGCCGTTTGGACGTTTCGCTGGTACACGTGGCAACCAACTTCAGAAGTGTGTTCGCTTTGGTGACGAATTTTTCAAGTGAAATTGGGAATTTCCTGACGATTTTTCATTATCATTTGCCAATTTCTTGCTTATGTAAGACCGCTGTTAACATATGGACTTTAAAAATGTATAATTCAAAGCCCGAACAGGGTAAAAAATGCTCTTTAAACACACTCTATGAGGAGGAAAAATGGAAACTCAACTGCGCTTTGTCTCGATCTTTTTATCTCGATGAGTTGTTTAGACCGTTAAAAACACTGAGACTTTAAAAATTCCTAACTCCACATCCACGCAAGCTATGAAAGCAGACTCAACACTGTCCTATAGAGCGATTAACACTTTTTTCTAACAAAATTGAAAACTACATGGCGATTTTGACCGATTGTAAGCAAACGTTTCATTTAGACAAAACCGCTCAAAACGCTCAATCTCTAAAAATTCATAACTGAAAATCCAAACGAGATAAAAAACACATTCAACACTGTTCTATAGAACAAGTAAGACTCTTTCAACATTGAAAACTCCGTTGCGATTTTTCCCAAAATGTTGGAGAATTTTTTCTTTAAGAAAACAGCTGTGAACATTTTTTTTAAATTCATAGCTCCGAATCCGAGCAAGCTAAGAAAAGACACTAAACACTGTTCTATAGAGCGGTGACCATTCTATTAGGAGAAAATTTGGAAACTTAATCGCAATTTTTCATAAATTTCCTGAATTTTATGGTTCCACAAAACCACTAAAAACAGTCGGTCTTTAAAAATGCATAACTCGAAATCCTAGACAGCCACGAAAATATACTGAACACTGTTTTATAGAGCGATTTGCAGTTTATTAGGAGAAAATTTCAAAATTAAAATGCGATTTTTCCTTAATTTTCTGAATTTTGTGTTTACACAAGTACTCTGAGAACACGCGGTTTTTTAAGTTCATAACTCCGATTCCGAGTATGCTAAAAACACACAATACACACTGTTCTATAGAGCGATTTGCACTCTATTAGGAGAAAACTTGGAAACTAGATAGCGATTTTTCTCAAATTTTCTGAATTTTATGTTTATAAAAAACCGTTAAAAATACTTGGTTATTAAAAATGCATACCTCGGAATCCAAGCAAGTTAAGAAACTACACTCAACACTGTTCTATAGAGCGATTCACACTCTATCAGGAGAAAAAATTGAAACTCAATTGCGATTTTTCATTAATACGCTGATTTTTATGATTACAAAAAATCGCTTAAAATAATCAGCAAATTTCACTTAATTTTGTAACTTTGTAATCTCAATTTAAATTTGTAACTCCCAACCAAAGCAAGGTCAGAAAAGACACTGAACAGTTCTATGGAGTGTCTGGAACGCCTTTAAGAGCAAAATGGAGAACTCCATGGCATTTTTTTTCGAACGTTTGGAAAATAATCATTCTGAGAACAAAATCCCTATAAAAATTCATCAAACTCCGAGTAAGTAAAAAACACCAGACCAAACACTGTTCTATAGAGCGATTAACACTCTTTTAGAAAAAAGGATTGGAAACTCAGTTGTAATTTTGCCCTAATGCTGTTGAATTTCTGACTTGGGCAAAGCCGCTCAAAACACAGTTTCTTTAAATTTGTAAGTCTCTATTAAAGCAAAGAGAGAACAGACACTGAACACTGTTCTATAGAGTGCCTAAAACTCCTTTAGGAGCAGAATTGAGAACTCCATGGCAATTTTTTCCGAACATTAGGAAAATTATCATGTCGAAAAACTTCTGAGAACAAAATCTCTATAAAAATCCATCAAACTCCCAGTAGGTAAAAAAAAACAGACTTAACACTGTTCTATAGAGCGATTAACACTCTTTTAGAAAAAAGGATTGGAAACTCAGTTGTAATTTTGCCCTAATGTTGCTGAATTTTTGACTTGGGCGAAGCCGCTCAAAACAGTCGGTCTTTAAAAAATCGTAGCTCCGAATGCAACCCGACTAAGAAAAGACACTAAACACTGTTCTATAGAGCGCCTAAAACTCCTTTAGGAGCAAAATTGAGAACTCCATGGTAATTTTTCCCGAACGTTAGGAAAATTACCATTTCGAAAAAAAACTTCTGAGAACATAATCTCTATAAAAATCCATCAAACTCCCAGTAGGTAAAAAAAAAACAGACTTTACACTGTTCCATAGAGCGATTAACACTCTTTTAGAAAAAAGGATTGGAAACTCAGTTGTAATTTTGCCCTAATGTTGCTGAATTTTTGACTTGGGCGAAGCCGCTCAAAACAGTCGGTCTTTAAAAAATCGTAGCTCCGAATGCAGGCCAACTAAGAAAAGACACTAAACACTGTTCTATAGAGCGCCTAAAACTCCTTTAGGAGCAAAATTGAGAACTCCATGGTAATTTTTCCCGACCGTTAGGAAAATTACCATTTCGAAAAAAACTTCTGAGGACAAAAGCTCTATAAAAATTCTTCAAACTCCGAGTAAGTAAAAAAAACAGACTTAACACTGTTCTATAGAGCCATTAACACTCTTTTAGAAAAAACGGTTGGAAACTCAGCTGTAATTTTGCCCTAATGTTACTGAATTTCTGACTTGGGCAAGGCCACTCAAACCACACAGTTCTTTTAAATTTGAAACTCCCAATCAAAACAGAGTCAGAAAAGACACTGAACACTGTTCTATAGAGCGCCTAAAACTCCTTTCGGAGCAAAATTGAGAACTCCATGGCAATTTTTTCCGAATGTTTGGAAAATTATCATGTCGAAAAACTCCTGAGAACAAAATCTCTATAAAAATCCATCAAACTCCCAGTAGGTAAAAAAAAAACAGACTTAACACTGTTCTATAGAGCCATTAACACTCTTTTAGAAAATACGGTTGGAAACTCAGCTGTAATGTTGCTGAATTTCTGACTTGGGCGAAGCCGCTGAAAACAGTCGGTCTTTAAAAAATCGTAGCTCCGAATGGAAGCCAACTAAGAAAAGTCACTAAACACTGTTCTATAGAGCGCCTAAAACTCCTTTAGGAGCAAAATTGAGAACTCCATGGCAATTTTTTCCGAACATTAGGAAAATTATCATGTCGACAAACTTCTGAGAACAAAAGCTCTATAAAAATCCATCAAACTCCGAGTAAGTAAAAAAACCAGACTTAAGACTGTTCTGTAGAGCGATTAACACTCTTTTAGAAAAAAGTATTGGAAACTTAGTTGTAATTTAGCCCTAATGTTACTGAATTTCTGACTTGGGCAAAGCCGCTCAAAACACACAGTTCTTTTAAATTTGAAACTCCCAATCAAAACAGAGTCAGAAAAGACACTGAACACTGTTCTATAGAGCGCCTGAAACTCCTTTAGGAGCAAAATTGAGAACTCCATGGCAATTTTTCCCGAACGTTAGGAAAATTATCATGTCGAAAAAAACTTCTAAGAACAAAAGCTGTATAAAAATTCATCAAACTCCGAGTAAGTAAAAAAAAAACAGACTTAACACTGTTCCATAGAGCGATTAACACTCTTTTAGAAAAAACGATTGGAAACTCAACTGTAATTTTGCCCTAATGTTACTGAATGACTTGGGCGAAGCCGCTCAAAACAGTCGGTCTTTAAAAAATCGTAGCGCCGAATGGAAGCCAACTAAGAAAGTCACTAAACACTGTTCTATAGAGCGCCTAAAACTTCTTTAGGAGCAAAATTGAGAACTCCATGGCAATTTTTTCCGAAGATTAGGAAAATTATCATGTCGAAAAACTTCTGAGAACAAAAGCTCTTTAAAAATCCATCAAACTCCGAGTAAGTAAAAAAACCAGACTTAACACTGTTCTATAGAGCGATTAACACTCTTTTAGAAAAAAGTATTGGAAACTCAGTTGTAATTTAGCCCTAATGTTACTGAGTTTCTGACTTGGGCAAAGCCGCTGATAAGACACAGTTCTTTTAAATTTGAAACTCCCAATCAAAACAGAGTCAGAAAAGACACTGAACACTGTTCTATAGAGCGTCTGAAACTCCTTTAGGAGCAAAATTGAGAACTCCATGGCAATTTTTTCCGAACGTTAGGAAAATTATCATGTCGAAAAAAACTTCTAAGAACAAAAGCTCTATAAAAATTCATCAAACTCCGAGTAAGTAAAAAAAACAGACTTAACACTGTTCCATAGAGCGATTAACACTCTTTTAGAAAAAACGATTGGAAACTCAACTGTAATTTTGCCCTAATGTTACTGAATGACTTGGGCGAAGCCGCTCAAAACAGTCGGTCTTTAAAAAATCGTAGCTCCGAATGGAAGCTAACTAAGAAAATACACTAAGCACTATTTTATAGGACTATTATCACTGTGTTTTGAGAACATTTTTTGATTCAATTGCGATTTTTCATTAATTTTCCTGAATTTTATTTTTGCACAAAATCGTTCAAAACACTCGGTCTCTAAAAATTTATTTACCAAAAAACACTCAAACGAACACACACTCAACACTGTTCTATAGAGCGATTCACGTTCTTTTAGGAAGGAAATTGAAAACTTAGTGGCAATTTTCCTCAAATATCAGCGAATTTTTTATTTAAAAAAAATTCAAAACACTCAGTCTTTAAAAATCCATAACACCGAAATCCGTCAAGGTGAGAAAACACACCTAACACTGTTCTATAGAGCAAATCACTCTGTTTTAAAGGTGAAATTGAAAACGCAGTAGCAATTTTCTCCAAATTTCAGCGAATTTTTCATAAAAGAATAAACTCTCAAAACACTCAGATTTTAAAAAGTTATAGCTCAGAATTCGAGCACGCCAAAGAAACAAACTCAACAGTATTCTGTAGAGAAGTTCATGCTCTTTTAGGTCAGAAGTTAAGAACTCTGTGGCCATTTACCCAGATTGCCAGCGAGTTTTTCATTAAAAAAAACACTCAAAACACACAGTATTTAAAAATTCATAACTCCCGATCCAAGCAAGTTACGAAAACACACTCAACACTGTTCTATAGAGCTGGAAAGGACTGTTTTTTTTCTCCGAATTCCCGAAAATTTTTCTTTACAAATTCGTAACTCAAAATGGGAGCAAGCTAAGAAAACAAACTCAACACTGTTTTGTAGAGCGATTCACGCCCTTTGAGGAGGCAAATTGAAAACGCCGGAACAATTTCCCTAAATGTCCGTAAATTTTTCATTAAAAAAACACTCTAAACTCTCAGGCAAAAATTCATGACTCGGAATCAGAGCAAACTAAGAAAACAAACTTAACACTATTCTATAGAGCGATTCACGCTCTTTTAGGAAAAAAATGGAACACGCAGTAGCAATTTTTCCAAAATTTCAGGGAATTTTTTTTTCTCCGAATTTAAAACTCCGAACCCGCGCAAGCTAATAAAACAAACTCAACACTATTCTAAAGAGCGATTCACGCTGTTTTCGGAGTGAAATAGACAACGCAGTAGCAATTGCAATAGCAATAGAATTTTTCATAAAAATGTAAATACTCAAAACACTCTAAAATTTTATAACTCCGAATCCAAGTAAGCTAAAAAACAAACTCAATACTGTTCTGTACATAAATTCACGCCCTTTTAGGAGCGAAATTGAAAACTCAGCGGCAGTTTTCCCACGAATTTCAGCGACTTTTTCATAACAAAAAATAAATGCCCAAAACACTCAGTTTTGTCAAATTCACAACTCCGCGTCTAGCAAGCGAAGAGACCAGACTCGACACTGTTCTATAGAGCGATTAACACTCTATGAGGAAAAAATTGGAAAATCTTTGACCATTTTCCCAGAATGTTTCCAAAATTTGTTTTGGATTGGGTTCATCACGCCCTTTTAGGCGGAAAATTGAAAACTGTGTTCTGTTTCTCTTTCTTTTTCTGTGAAAAATCTGTGAAAAATTCTGTGAAAAATCGTAGTTTTCTGCGAACGTCAGCAAATTTTTCACTAAAAAAAACACTAAAAACACTCAGTTTTTACAAATTTATAACTCCCAATCAAAGCATGCTAAGAAAACACACTCGACACTGTTCCATAGAGCGATTCAAGATCTTTTAGAAGCAAAATCGAAAACTCAATGGCAATTTTCTCCGAATGTAGACGAATTTTTTATAAAAAAAATAAACACTCAAAACAGTCAATTTAAAAAAATGTATTACTTGAAATTCGACCAAGTTACGAAAACACACGAAACGCTGTTCAATAGAGCAAAAAATTGAAAGTTATTGACGATTTTCCCCGAATGTCAACGAATTTTTCATTAAAAAATCACAAAGCACTCACCCTTTAAACATGTACAACTTAAGCCACCAAAGAGAAAACACTAAACACTGTTCTATAGAGCATTCAACACTCTTCTCCTTGAACACTCAGCAGCAATTTTGCTCAAATTTGTGCAAATTTGTCATTTGAACATGACTTAAATCAGCTTAAAAAATTCGAAATGAGGCAAAGAAACGGGCTCTGATCGGTTCAATAGGGCAATTAACACACCTCTGAAGATGCTAGTCGTGCGTGCTAGCAAAACGTCAGGACCAAGTATAAAAACCCCTAATATTTAAGCAAATTGCGATAACAATGTTAACAACAGGCGAAAATCCGATATAATTTGCACTTTTTGGCCCTTTTTTCTCTTGATCAATAACTTTCCATCCCGTTTCAAGACTTTAAATTGACAGAGACCAAAATCCCATTTGCATCCAGAAACTGCCAAAGTCAACGTTTTACGGATCAACGCATCGCTCTGGATATTTAAAAGCCACTCAATTGGATGGAACATTTCAAAAAAACGAGGGCCGTTAATAAAGTAGCAACTGGCAAGGGCGAAAAATGAGAAGAAGCAATTTTGATCGAAAATGTGTTTCCTGGATACTTAAAAAAACCGCCTCATCTCAATAAATATTGCATCTGCAACGACCCTCTGGATAATGCATCGAGCCGTAAGCTTGGAGGGCCTTAAAGAGGCGTTTTTAACTCGATAAAAGGAAGGAAAACTTACCAAAAGCTTGGGCGATTTCAGATAGTTACTCACGCCACTTTCGATGGATCCAGCAGGGGCTGAAAGTTGATTGTTCCTCATCAGTTCCCTGAATCGGGCCCACTCGTTGCCGCTGCTGCAAAAGAACCGAAACAATAATTAGCTGAGCAGCAACGGGAACCAGCAATTTCGTCCTTGTTTCCCAAAGTTTTCAAACAGCGCTCAGCTAACCGAAGACGTGTCTGATAAAAGGACGTTTACCTTTTGATGTTGTTGTCGCCGCCATCTGGATCGCTAAACAGTTCGTCAATCTCTGGCTGATTTCTGGATGCATCCAGCAGGTTGGCACGTCGGTAATACCGCAGGTCCAGGGGACTTATCATTTTCGAAAGAAACCACTCCACTTTCGCGTCCTCTTTGTTTGATGACGGCTCATTATCGAGTCGGGAAAGTGGCTCTGGCCGGTCGCTTCGTTTCCCATGGGCTGTAATAATAGTTATTGGAAATTTAGACGACAAAGTTTGCTTCTTCTTTGTCATCCAGCTGCGCTACTTGAGCGATTAATGATTAGGAAACACTACAATTCCGGATTGTTTAATGAATTAATGAAAATGTTCGGCTACTTACCGCCCCAGCAGGCATGTCCGTAGTTCAAGCAGGACCCTGTAACAATTACAGTTGGTTCTTAAATCTACTAATCACTTGGGGGATTTATTTGGGAAATTTTCATTGTTCACGGGGGCAAAGTTTCAATTTTCAATCTATTTAGGGCATTTTCCGAGAGCGTTTCCAAATTGCAGCCCATTTCACGGCTTGAACATGCACAGTTATTTGAGGAAGATAATAACTCGCAAACGAACTGGAAATAAATCTTCAGCCTTGCTGCGTTTTATTGGCAAAAAATCATTGTTTACGAGAGTGGAGTTTCAAATGTTGATCTATTTCGAGCAGTTTCTGAGAATTTTTCAAATCTCGCGCGTGTTCATGCACAGTTACTTTATCAAATTCATAACTCGAAAACTGTTAAAAATGAAACCTAAAAGTCAATTGTTCAAGACCCGAAAGCGTTAAATTTGGATGCAGTTATTTTTTGTTGTTGCATGCACAGTTATTTTAGGAAGCTCATAACTGATAAATAGTCCGGAAATAAACTTGGGGCTGGCTGCGTTTTATTGAAAAAATGTTCATTGCTTACGACTGTCGAGTTTCAAATTTTCATCTATTTCGGGCAGTTTCTGAGAATTTTTCAAGTCTAGCGCTTATTCATGCACAGTTACTTAATGAAATGCATAACTCGAAAACTGTTAAAAATGAAACTTAAAAGTTAATTGTTCATGACCCGAAAGCGTTAAATTTGGATCTGCTGCAAGCATTTTTTGACAATGTTTCAAATGTGGACGCCTTTCTTAAGGTTGTTGCAAGTGCAGTTATTTTGGGAAATTCATAACTCGCAAATTGTGCGGAAATAAAACTTGAGCCTGGCTGCGTTTTATTGAAAAATGTTCATTGTTTGCGACTGTAGAGTTTCAAATTTTGATCTATTTCGGGCAGTTTCTGAGAATTTTTGAAATGTATCACTTCTTCATGCACAGTTACTTAATGAAATGCATAACTCGAAAACTATTTAAAATTAAACTTAAAAGTTAATTGTGCATGACCCGAAAGCGTTAAATTTTGATCTGCTGCAACCATTTTTGACAATGTTTCAAATGTGGCGCCTTTCTTAAGGTTGTTGCAAGTGCAATTATTTTGGGAAATTCATAACTCGCAAATTGTGCGGAAATTAAACTTGGACCTTTCTGTATGTTATTGGAATAAATTTCATTGCTTACTACAGCAGAGTTTCAAGTTTTTATCTATTTCCGGAGTTTATGAGAATTTTTCAAATCTAGTGCTTGTTCATGCAGTTACTTAATGAAATGCATAACTCGAAAACTGTTAAAAATGAAAGTTAAAACTTTTTTGGCATTTTCATCTATTTCGGGCAGTTTCTGAAAATTTTTCAAATCTAGCACTTATTCATGCACAGTTACTTAATGAAATGCATAACTCGAAAACTGTTAAAAATGAAACCTAAAAGTTAATTGTTCATGACCCGAAAGCGTTAAATTTGGATCTTCTGCAAGCATTTTTTGACAATTTTTCAAATGTGGCGCCTTTTTTAACGTTGTTGCATGCACAGTTATTTTGGGAAATTCATAACTCGCAAATTGTGCGGAAATCAAACTTGGGCCTGTATGTATGTTATTGGAAAAAATTTCAATGTTTACTACAGCAGAGTTTCAAGTTTTTATCTATTTCCGGCAGTTTCTAAAAATTTTTCAAATCTAGCGCTTGTTCATGCACAGTTACTTAATGAAATGCATAACTTGAAAACTGTCAAAAAAAAAAAACTTAAAAGTTCATTGTGCATAACCCGAAAGCGTTAAATTTTGATCAGCTGCAAACATTTTTTGACAATGTTTCAAATGTGGCGCCTTTCATAAGGTTGTTGCAAGTGCAGTTATTTTGAGAAATTCATAACTCGCAAATTGTACGGAAATCAAACTTGCCTTTCTGTATGTTATTGGAAAAAAATTAATTGTTTACGACAGCAGAGTTTCAAGTTTTTATCTATTTCGGGCAGTTTCTGAGAATTTTTCAAATCTAGCGCTTGTTCATGCACAGTTACTTAATCAAATTCATAACTCGAAAACTGTAAAAAATAAAACTTAAAAATTAATTCACTTCAATACGCAACGATGATTAAAAATGAATTGTTCATGACCAGAAAGCGTTAAATTTGCATCTGCTGCAAACATTTTTTGACAATGTTTCAAATGTGGCGCCTTTCTTAAGGTTGTTGCATGCACAGTTATTTTAGGCAGCTCATAACTCGCAAACGATGCGGAAATCATACTTGGGGCTTCTTGCGTTTTATTGAAAAAAAATCATTATTTACGACAGGTTAGTTTCAAATTTTGATCTATTTCGGGTAGTTTCAGAAAATTTTTCAAATCAAGCGCTTGTTCATGCACAGGTACTTAATGAAATGCGTAACTCAGAAACTGTTAAAAAATGAAACTTGAAAGTTAATTGTTCATGACCCGAAAGCGTGAAATTTGGATCTGATTCAAGCATTTTTTGACAATTTTTCAAATGTGGCGCCTTTCTTAAGGTTCTTGTATGCACAGTTATTTTAGGAACCTCATAACTCGCAAATAGTGCAGAAATAAAACTTGGGTCTGGCTGCGTTTTATTTAAAAAAATGTTGTTTATTTACGACAGTCGAGTTTAAAATTTTTATTTATTTCGGGCAGTTTCCAAGAATCTTTCAAATCTAGCGCTTGTTCATGCACAGTTACTTAATCAACTTCATAACTCGAAAACTGTTAACTTAATTTAATGTTATGTTAAAAAATTAAAGTTAACTGTTCTTAACCCAAAAGCATTAAATTTTAATCTGATTAAAGCATTTTTTGACAATGTTTCAAATGTCGCGCTTTTCTTAAGGTTGTTGCGAGCGCAGCATTTTAGAAAATTCATAACTCGCAAATAGTAAAAAAAAAACTTGTGCGTAGTTGCATTTTAGAAAAAAAGTTGCTTGTTTATGACAAAAAGTTGCAACTTTACGTCTCTGTGAGTCATTTTCTGAAAAATTTGCAAAGCTGGCGCATTTCTCAAAGTGTTTTTGATGCACAGTTGCTTTAGGAAATTTTTGACTCAGGAACGCTGAAACGTGCAGCTAGCGCTTTGCAGAGGAAGAAACATTGACGGAATTAGTCTGGATTCCAACAGGGCGTTGAATTTTGGAAAATTGGTAAACTTCAAACTCAAAAGTGCAAGGTTTTGTAACCTGTTGGAAAAAAATTCTCAACTTCCAACCCAATTGGAGTATCCAAGTGAAGTACAAACAGAGTGTTAACAAGGTTCTCAGCTAGAAATCGACCAAATTTGAGCTCATTCCAGGCTGGCAATAAATTTTGAAAAATTGCTACAATTCAGGTTCAAAAACCCACTTTTAGGCACCGTAATTTTTTGGCAAAAATTGCCACTTTCATATTTCTGACTCAGTTATTTCCCGAGCATTACGAAACCAGTGAGCTATAGATGAGCGAAGATCTCAATTTCAAACAAGCATTGAATTTTGAAAAATTGCTAAACTTCAAGCTCAAAAACTCAACTTATTTTTATTTTATCCTAGGAGGTTATTCAAGTCATCAACCTCCTAGGAAAAACTTCGGAACTTCGCGCGAGTTATTTCCGCGTTATTCCTAAAACATTCTCCTAATCATGAACGAAGTTTGACGCAATTCCTACCTGGCATTGAATGTTGAAAAATAGTTCAAAAAACTTCAAGCTCAAAAGTGCAACGTTTCGGTTTTGCAACCTCTTGGGAAAAAATCTCAACTTCCAAACCAATTAAAGTACTCAACTGAAGTCGCATCTGAGTACTCCCAGGAAGGCGATACATTTTGAAAAACCGCCAAAGTTCAGGCTCAAAAACCCAACTTTAGCCACTGCAATTATCTGGAAAAAATTTGCAACTCCTTTCAACTTTCAAGTATCAAAGTGAGTTATTTCTTGGCTTAATAAACCATGACTCAATAGAGCTATACATGAACGAAACTTTACTTTTCAAAGCTAAACTCAAAGCTCAAAAGCCCAACTTAAAGCTATTGCCAACCACTTGGAAAAAAAATGTCTACGCACAGATAGTTTAGAAAATTTGTAACTCGAAAACAGCGGGGAAATAAAACATGTCTGTTGCTGAGTTTTACAGTCGAAATTTGGTTGTTTATCGCTGAAAAGAATCAAATTTGAATATAGTTTGGGCAATTTCTGGGAAATTTTCAAATGTAGTTCTTTTTATAGTTTGTTTATGCACAGTTATATTAGAAAATGTATAACTGGAAACCGGTGCAGAAATAAAACTTCTTCCTTGCTGCGTTTTATGGTCGAAAGTCAAAATTCATAATCCGAATACAACAAGGATATAAATCTTATGTTCGTTTTTGAGACTTTTTTAGTTTAATAGCAAATTTTGAAAAATTTTTGGTCAGTTTCTTGAAATGTTTCAAAATCAGTCTTTTGTGTCCGGCTTGCTTAAGCACAAGTATGTGGAATGGATATTTTCTGTTGCTACCTTTCATAGAAAAAAGATTGGTTGTTTAAAATCAAACAGTTTTAAGTGTGGATCTTTTACAGGCATTTCTTATACTTTTCAAAACTGGCGCTTTTCTTCACGCTTGTTTATGCATAGTTACTTTATGAAAATATAACTTGCAAATAAGGGGAAACTCAACTTATGATAGGAAAGTTTCGAATTTAAATCTACTTGGAGTGTTTTCTGCGAATTTTTCAAATCTGGCGGTTTTTTAATGCTAATTCTTGCCCATTTATTTCAAAAAATTTATCGCTCGAAAACGGTGCAAAAATAAAACTTGTTCGTTCTTCTTCATTTGATAACGAAAAATTCGTTGTTTATCGCTGAAAAGTTTAAAATGTGGAACTTTTTGGAGTCAATTTTTAGGAATTTTTCAAAACCGGCCGTTTGTTTCAGTCTTGTTCTTGCACAGTTAGTTAAAGAAATTGATAACTTGCAAACAATGCAGAGCTGAGAATCTCCATTTAGCCGTTTTAAAGACAAAGATTGTGTATTTAAAATAGGAAAGTTTTAACTTTGCATCTTCTATAGGCTGATGATTTTTCAAAACTGTGGTCTTTCGTCTTTTTTAATGCTTGTTCATGCGCAGTTTTTTTCCAAAATTCATAACTCGCAAACGAAGCGGAAATAAATATCGCTGTATATAGACAAATAGTGGTTCTTTATGTCCTGAAAGTTTTCAAATCTAATTTATTTGGAGCTTGTTCATGTACAGTTATTTTAGAAAATTAATAACTCGAAAACGGTCCGAAAATAAAACTCGTTCGTTTCTGCTCGTTATAGCGAAAAGTTGGTTATTTATCGCAAGAAAGTTAAAAAGTTAGATCTGTTTGGGGCATTTTCTGAGAATTTTCCGAATCTGACTGATTTTAAAGCTGATGCATGCACAGTTATTCTCAGAAACTCATAACTCGCAAACGATGCAGAAATGAAATTCTCCATTGCTCCCTTTTATAGGCAAATCGTGGCTGTTTATGGCAGGAAAGTTTTAAATTTGGATCTACTTTACGTATATTTTGAGAAACTTTCAAATCTAGTTCGTTTCAAAGCTTGTGTATGCTTTCTCATTTTAGAAAATTCCTAACTCAAAAACGATGCGGAAATACATTTTGTTTGTTACTGGTTTTTATAGCGAATATTTCGTTCTTTATAGCTGAAAATTTGCAAATTTGGAACTCCTAGAGACAATTCCAGATGGTTTTTCAAAACCGGCCCTTTCCCTCAGGCTGGTTCATGCATAGTTATTTTCAAAAAACTCATAACTCACTAGCCATGCGGATGTGATATGGACGGGTGCTTCGATTTATAGACAAAAGTTGGTTGTTTCATAGCAGGAAAGTTTAAATTTTGAATCTTCAACAGACATTTCTGGCGATTATTCAAAACTGACGCTTGTCGTCACGCTTGCTTATGCACAGTTACTTTATGAAAATTATAACTTGCAAATCGTGAGGAAACTCAACTTATGAGTTGCTGCCAAGTTAGCTGTTTGTTTGAATCTATTTGAGGCATTTTCTAATCTGGCTCTTTTTTAGGCTGGTTTATGTACAGCTATTTTGGAAAATTTATATCTCGAAAACGGGGCGGAAGTCAAACTTTTTCTTTCTTGAGATTTATATCTGAAAGTTGGTTGTTTATTGCCGTAAAGTGTGAAATTTGGCATAGTAGAGGCAATTTTTGAGAAATTTTCAAACTTGGCTCTTTTCTTCAGGATTGTCAATTCATGGCGGGAAATGATGTTTCAACAAGCCAAAAACGGTTGCAATCAATGGAAAAACAGTCCACGAATGCTGACGAATAAAGCAGACAATCGAAACGAACTAGAGAAAAAAATAAAATTGATAAAAACCAAATAAAACTACGCAGACAAGTACGAGAACATTCTGAAGATCAAAGCGAAGCTAAAATTGAGCTTTGGAACGTTTGGAGCTGCTTACGCTCTATTGAGCTCAAAATGAGCTTGAAAAATCCACTCCAAAAAATCCGAATTGACATGAAATCACTTCCGCGCTTAATGCTTAAGTCTCAAACTCGATTTGCCGGTACTTTAAGCAACTTTCCTCAAAACTCCTAACTCCCGAACGAATTCCAAAAATCTCCTCCTGATAGTAAAATGAAAGCTCGAAACAACAAAGTAACTTCGGCTGACGAAATTCGCCATAAAATCCGACCATTAACACGGCCATGGAACATTGGCAGGCTAATCCAGAGCGCACTTCCCAGCTATCGATTCAGCCTAGTGAAAGAACAAAATATTAATTTCCTGTCCGTCCATGTAAAGACAGGAAGTGACCAAATAGCGACAGGAAAAACGTGTAATTTCTTAATGGGCAACAAAGAAACAAAACAAAGTCCGACATCGAGTACAGAAAAATGAAATATACGCTTCGCCCACTGGCTGGTGCTATACAAAACATTGGCCATAGATATCCAAGTGGATTTTCACAATAGCGATCGAAGATTTGTTTTTTTTTCGGCTCGGGGGAGAGCTTAATGAAACGCTTCTCCCATCTTGAAAGCTCATCTAAGAATCATAAAATCTATATGGAAAGGTAACAGCCAAGACTTTATTAAACAGTTTGATGGTCACAGTGTAAGTTAGCAGCTTAATGATGGTCAGTGTTGTAGGGATTGAGGGCAACGCTATTAAAATTCTCCCCCCGACAGTCAAATAATCCTTTTACATGGAACGGAAGAAGTATGCGCAAGAGAAGGTAATTTAATCGGCGGGCCAAGACGAAGAGCAATTAGCGAACATGAACTTGTTGGCGATTAAATTAAAAAACCCACGTTACTTTCTTTTTGTTTCTGCCCCGTTATGGCTGTTTCACATTAATTAGATACACTGTTTCAGTATGCTGAGTGTACACCAAAAATACGGTTTACCTGCCCAATTCAATTTATCTCCGCTCGCTCTAGACGTGTAGGTATATCAAGGAAAAAATGCCATATTTAACCCCCGTACCAGCAACTAAGTAATCCCGTGCATGCTTCAATGCCAGGTTTTTTATCCAGCAAATTAACCGGGCCATCATCTGACCCACTGTTAGGTGCCATGTGGTGACTGCACCCTAGGGAACCTGCTGTAGGGGCGGACGAAGCCCATAAATTATGCAATTTATCTGCGACTTTTACGCCTGTCGGCCTAAAAACCATAACAATGTAATGCACTTTGTTCGAACGCTGCCGTAATTAAGGTACCAAAGGTCCTAAGGGATTTTCCGAAAAAAACCCAGGTTGGACATTAGATTTCACTTTCCACGTGTGTTAATTTGAGGGATTTTAGTCGCGGGCAACTTAGGATTTTGCGCGATTTTCACATCTTAATTTCTGTTCTCTCCAAATGTCCGAAAAATGTCCGAAAACGTAGTTTTCATAAAATTATGTCCATTGATGAGCTCATTCTGAGAACGCCCCTGAATAGAGGGAGTAAAAGTGCATAAAAAAATAAACTTCACTTTTCCCTTCACTGAAGCTTTTTCGATTTTCTAGTAAATTTTCGGGAAAAAAACCCAAATTTGGCCAACTTTTACGCAAATTTCACTCGGCCCTGCTTGGAGAGTCCTAAACTATCACTTTGGCCGAAAATAAGTCGAGAAAATTCGAAAACAAGCCATTTTTAGACTTGAGTGTCGCACACCCATTTTACATGGGATTTAAATGCGATAAACTTTCCCTCCTGGCGCTTTATCGACGCCAATTGACGCTGAATTTGTTGAAATGCTCTGGAAGATGTTGTGTGTAAAAATGAGGTCATTTGGGGGCAGATTTAGATTTAAAATCCGCCCCCATTTTATCCCCATAACTGAGTGGGGGATTTTATTGTGAAACATCTGCACCCCCTGGCGTGTATTTTTTCCATATCCACCCATTAGTCCAGGAAATGACGCACATAAAGTGTTTAAAAAAAATCGAAAATTACAGTTCTTAAAAAAATAGCTGCGAAATCAAGAATGATGAATACGTTATGAGCACGCCACTGGAAAGTTTCACACACGTTTCCATAAAAACATGGCATACAGACGAAAAGACTTAGAACGCAAAATTTTCGAAAATAAAACATTTCACCCAAAAATTTAATTTTGGCCAATTTTTACACTTTTTTCTCCTAAACCAAGTTTCAGAACCAAAAATGTGGCTCTCTATAAAAAGTTCGCATTATCCAAAGCCACCCAGAGGTACACTTCCCAAACCATGCACATAAAGTGGAATAAAAGATTCCAAAATTCCAGTTTTCAAAAAATTGAACACGCCACTTGGTAACATGTATACAAATGCATAAAAAAGGGAAATTCAATTTTCCCTTAAAGTGACCACTAAGCGAGGTTTTTCGAGTTTACCTCAAAATTTTGAGAAAAGTTTGGAAAACTTTTTGAAAGGACGAATTTACATCAAATTTTCACTTAATAGTAGTTGGAGGGGCTAAAACACTCAATATAGCGGAAAATAAGATGAAAAATCTCAAAAGTTAGGCTTTATTAGGCTTCGATTTGGTTTTCCCTCACTTTACATGTGGTTTAAATGCGAAATTTCAAAATCCTATACGGAGATTTTTGTTTTTTTCCCCATAGCTCAGTGGGGAATTAAAAAAAAACATTTGCATTGATTTAAGAGTGTTTTTCGTCCTGATGAAAAATTCAAAAAAAGAAAATAAAAAGGAAAAAAATTTCGCCCAAAAATTTTATTTGACTCAATATAGACATTCACTTTTTTCTTCTAAATGAAGCTTTCCCACGAAAAATGTCGCTCTTGACAAAAGGTCTACATGATTAAAAGCCACACGGTGGGACAATTGTTAAACCAAAAACATGCAGTTTTTTAAAAAAAATCCAAAATGACAGTTTTCAAAAAATATCTGCGAAATAGGAGCTGGATAACAAGTATCCAAATGCATAAAAAAGTGATATTCAATTTTCCCTTAAAGTGAGCACTATGCGAGCTTTGGAAGGTTTTTCGAGTTTACCTCAAATTTTTGAGGAAATTTTGGAAATATTTTTGAAAGGACGAATTTACTTCAAATTTTCACTTAATAGCAGTTGGAGGGTCTAAAACACTCAATATCGCGGAAAATAAGATGAAAAATCTCAAAAGTGAGGCTTCATTAGGTTTCAATTTCTTTTTCCCGCTCTCTACATGGGGTTTAATTGCGAAATTTCAAAATCCTATATGGAGATTTCTGTTTTTTCTCCATAGCTTAGTGGGGAACTTTTTAAAACCATTTGTGTTGATTTAAGAGTGTTTATTCGTCCCGATGAAAAACTCGAACAAAAGGAAATTTTTAAAAATAAAATTTTTTTATTTGACTCAACATAGACATTCATTTTTTTCCTCTATCGAAGCTTTCGAACGAAAAATGTCGCTCTCGATCAAAGCGCTACATTAGTAAAAACCATCCAGTGGGACAATTATTAAACCAAAAACATAAAGTTCTTTTAAAAATTACAAAATTACAGTTTTCAGAAAATATCTGCGAAATAAAAAATTATGAACAAGTTATGAGCACTCCACTGGGTAACATTAATCCAAATGCATAAAAAAGTATTATTAAATTTTCCCTTAAAGTGACCAATAAGCGAGCTTTGGAAGGTTTATCGAGTTTACCTCAAATTTTTGAGGAAGTTTTTGAAATATCTTTGAAGGGACGAATTTACATCAAATTTTCACTTAATAGTAGTTGGAGGGCCTAAAACAGACATAATCGCGGCAAACAAAATGAAAAATCTCAAAAGTGAGGCTTTATTAGGTTTCAATTTCTATTTCCCGCCCTCTACATGGGGTTTAGATGCGAAATTTCAAAAACCTGTACGGAAATTTCTGTTTTTTCTCCATAGCTCAGTGGGGAACTCTTTTAAAAACATTTGAATTGATTTAAGAGTGTTTTTCCGTCCTGATAAAAAACAAAAAAAAAAAAAGAAAATTTTTAAAAATAAAAAAAATTTGCACAAAAATTTTATTTGACTCAAAATACACATTCATTTTTTTCCTCTAATCGAAGCTTTCGAACGAAAAATGTTGCTCTCTATTATACCGCTACATTAGTAAAAACCATCCGGTGGGACAATTATTAAACCAAAAACATAAAGTTCTTTTAAAAATTACAAAATTACAGTTTTCAGAAAATATCTGCGAAATAAAAAATTATGAACAAGTTATGAGCACTCCACTGGGTAACATTAATCCAAATGCATAAAAAAGTATTATTCAATTTTCCCTTAAAGTGACCAATCCAAAACCAGCTTTGGAAGGTTTTTCGAGTTTACCTCAAATTTTTGAGGAAATTTGGAAATATTTTTTTTGAAAGGACGAATTTACATCAAATTTTCACTTAATAGTAGTTGGAGGGCCTAAAACAGACATAATCGCGGCAAACAAAATGAAAAATCTCAAAAGTGAGGCTTTATTAGGTTTCAATTTCTATTTCCCGCCCTCTACATGGGGTTTAGATGCGAAATTTCAAAAACCTGTACGGAAATTTCTGTTTTTTCTCCATAGCTCAGTGGGGAACTCTTTTAAAAACATTTGAATTGATTTAAGAGTGTTTTTCCGTCCTGATAAAAAACAAAAAAAAAAAAGAAAATTTTTAAAAATAAAAAAATTTTGCACCAAAATTTTATTTGACTCAAAATAGACTTTCGAACGAAAAATGTCGCTCTTGACAAAAGGGCTACATTATTAAAAACCACCCGGTGGGACAATTATTAAACCAAAAACATAAAGTTTTTTTAATAAATTCCAAAATCCCAGATTTCAAAAAATATCTGCGGAATAAAAAATGTCGAGGACATTTTGGAAAATTTTTTGAAAAGACGAATTTACATCAAATTTTCACTTAATAGTAGTTGGAGGGGCTCTATCGAGGAAAATAAGATAAAAAATCTCAAAAGTGAGGCTTTATTAGGCTTCAATTTTTTTTATCCGCCCTTTCCAGGGGGTCAAATGCGAAATTTGAAAATCCAATGTGGATATTTCTATTTTTTTCCCATAGCACAAAGGCATTTTTTTTTAAAACGTTTAAACCGCTTAGAAATTGTTTTTGTCCTGATCGAAAAAAACCCTAAAAGAGGAAATTTTCGAAAATAAACGCATTTTGCTTAAAAATGTGTTTTGTTCAGTTCTCACATTTTAACTTTTATCTCCTAAACAAAGCTTCTGAACGAAAAATGTCGCTCTTGATAAAAAGTTCACAGTATTCACAGCCACCCAGTGGACCAGTTACCCAAGCCCGCAGATCAATAATTTTTTTATTTCCAAATCGTAGTTTCCAAAAAATGCCAGATATCTGCGACAAAAATGGACAAATAATGAGCACGCGACTACATAGTGCGCATCCAGATGCACAAGAAAGGTGGAATTCAGATTTCCCTTAAAGTGACCATTAAGAGAAAGGTTTTTCAATTTTTTCTAAAATTTTTGGGAAAATTTTTGAGCAATTTTTGACAGCGACTAATCTACAACAAAATTTCAATGAATAGTGTTTGAGAGGACTAAAAAATTAGGCTTTAGGCCTGTCTCTTAAGGGCACTTTCCATGGCGCTTTAATGCGAATTTTGATCTCTAAAAATCCAATTGGGGTCCGATTGGCCATAAATCTGAACAGCTAGAAGAAGCTGTGTGAAAATGCGGTATTTTGGTAGCGGTATAAAAATTTTTTTAAAGTATTCAACCGATTTGAGAATGTTTTTCGTCCTGATGAAAAGCCGTAGAAAAGAAAAACATTTTGCCCAAAAATTTCACTTGGCTCAATTTTCACACTTTCTTTTTTTTTCTGCTAAACCAAGCATCGAAACGAAAATCTCGCTCTTGATAAAAAGGTCACATTATCCAAAGCTACCCAGTAGGACAGTAACTTATCAAATGACGCACACAGATGGTTTTCCAAAAACGTAGTTTTCAAAAAATCCCGCATATTTGCAAAATAGAAACTGGTGAAAATTAGAGCTAAATCTACTGAAGCACTAAACTCAAGTCCAGTGAGTGAAATTGTGGACGGTTTGGTGCGGACTTGGGGATTATATGAAAGTTTAAAGTTTTCTCTGCACAAGATTTCGAATTTTTCCCACAGTTCAGAGGACGATTTTCTGTGAAACATTTGAACCGCTCTTTGGGAGTGTATTTTCCCCATTAGGAAAGTTCTAAAATGGTCGCGAAAATTTAATCACAAACTCTTAGAATTTTGCTCGATTCTCACATTTTTTTTCTTAAAAGAAGCTTCTGAGCAAAGATCTTCCTCTTGATAAAGAGTCGTTGTTGAGAAAAATTGACGTTTTTGTGCTATTTTAAAAAATCCTAATATCTCCGAATTTTGAGTTCATTTCAAATTTTTGGGAAAATTTCGGGGCAATTTTTCACAGACACAAATCTGCATAAAAATTTTGCTAAATAGGGTTTGAAGGGGCTAAATCAGTCAATATCGTGGAAAATAAGATAAAAAGTACAAAAAAATGAGGATTTAACCTGCAATCTCTCTTACCCGCGCTTTACATGGGGTTTAAATACGAACTTTCAAAAACCTATGTGGATAATTCTGGTTTTTTCCTTGGCTAGGTGGCTAGGTGGCTAGGCTAAGTGGTTTTTTTTTTCAAACATATGAACTGATTTGGGAGTGTTTTTTCGTAGTAAATTTTGAAAATAAAAGCATTTTGCCCAAAAAATTAATTTTGCTCAATATTCACATATTAATTCTAATCTAAACAAAGCTTCCGAACTCAAAAAAAATTCCAAAAACGTAGGTATAAAAAGTCTTGATATCTGGGAAATAGAAAATGGTGGAGAAAATACAAGCACGCCACTGGATTTATTGAAAGACTCAAAATAAGTTATGTCAGTGAAAATCGGCGGCTTTTGGTGCCGATTTGGGGGTTTTCTGGAAGTTTAAAGTTTCCTCTTCTATTGAAACCGGCACAAAGACTTGGGATTTCCAATTTTTTGTCAAAACGAAGCTTTTGAGTAAAAAATCTTGCAAAACATCGGCATTGCCAAATGGTATTCGCGTCTCGGTAATTTTTCCTAATGCAATGGTTTTGCCAAAAACGTCAAAAATCCTAAGATCTCCGAAACTAAAAGTGCATTTAAACTAGTTTAAAGTGACCAGTAGCGAGCCATGGAAGGTTTCCCCTATTTGTCCCTAAATTTTGCGGAAAACTCTAGGCAAAAATTTCACTTTGAAGGCCCAAAACAGAAAAAAAATTGAAGGAAGTTCAAACATAGACCACCTCCAAGGTTTTTTTAACTTATTTCCATCGTTTTGGGCCATCAAAGTGAACTTTTCCAAAAAATCGCCCAAACTTTTTCTTCTACTTTAAACCCACTTCACATGAGATTTAAACAAAAAAATCTCCCCCTTAAACCTGTGAAAATAATAAAGTTCAAGAGTCTTTTCGTGCATCCAAAACATCCAGGTTTTGTCATTGTTTTCGTGCAATTTTTAATCCACTAATGTTCGCATTGAAAAAATGTCTTTTCGCTGGGTTTCATTACTTACACATTTCGCTTTGCACAATGGCCTTAAGCCCAGCTAAGGTGTGTGTGGAAAATGTGCGAAAATTTCCCGCAAAATCTCCGGTTAATTAACCAAAAATTCTGTTAGTGAGCTTAATTGGTTCGGTGCCTGCGACGCCTGAGAACCGATCTATTAAAGTTTAGGATAATTCGACTTTAGAGCCATTATTATGGTAAATTCTTGCATTTATTTAGTTGCTTTATCGGTCGCTTTTGCCCACCTTTTTTTTCTAGTGTAGTCTAACCAATTATTGCGTGTGAATATGGGATTTTTCTACAAACATGCAATACAATGAAAAAAATACAGATTTTCAAATACATACCCCTACTTTTTTTAATTTCGTATCGTCCTGAAAAAGCAGAAAAGCGTTTAGTAACTGCAACATTTACAGCAGGAGAAATTAATATTATCTAAACCAATCAAGCTGATTCCTGCCACTATCCGAAGCTGATAGAGTTTGAGGAAAAGTTTGCCAATTCGCGCCTTCCTCCAGTACAGATGGATGGTTAATTCGATTTTACCGATCGGAAAGAGTTTTCCTGGAAGTAGCCGATTCCACTATTAATGAGCGAAATACAATGAAACCTTAGAGCGCTGATTGGTTTATTGGAATTGGGATTTTGCAGGGCGCCGATGATGGATCGTGTCCATGCAAAGTGTTCTTATGACGGATTAAGGCCAGGGCGAAAGGTGCAAGGTTCCGAAGAATCCCTCAGCATGATCAATCGCACGCGATGGGTTTTTAAACAGCTTCCATTGCAAAATTGAACTGAAAACCGGCCTTGACTATTACTTAATTCATAGCAAAAAATTAATGGCCTGTAAACGACCCGATAAGCTGAAGGTTTTTGAAACAAAAGCCCTCCTTTCACCCTTCCGTTGAATAAGACGCGCTCCATTAATAAGATTTCCGCAAGACAAAGTGGATTAAGTTAAGAAAATGCACATACCTGCAGCACATTCAGCCGATAGAAAAATCGCCAAAACAACGACAAATTTCACCATGCCAGCGGATGTTTTGCACCGGTTAACAATTCTTCAGATGGATGCGCGACTGGTGGAAGACTTGTTGCAGAGTGGCAGGAGCAACAGTTTTCAATGTTTGACTCGCGACATTCGCCGCAACAGGCCGCTTTTATAGGGGATGAACGAGATATGGGGATGAGCCATTCCGGTTGTTTTTGGTCTACTTTTAGCGACGCCTACTGCCAGTCCCAAACCCACGGTTTCACGGGTTCCATCATTTATTTATCATTGATCATTCTTCATCCAGCTGGAAGGGTGGATTTACCTTTTGATGTTGCTGGCAGGTTTGATGAGGACCATCGAAACCCGATCCTGAAAAAGCAAAGAAACAATGGAAAAGTTTCACTTTTGTAGAGCAAAACACCTTTTTCAATTGGGGAAACTTTAGCTTGAAAATTTCCTTAGGTTTTTATTTTAAATACTCCCAATAGAAACCCCCGACAGAACAATGACGAATTTTCTCAATAGTGAACGAACATACAAGGAACATTAAAAATAAACTGGAAAAAGAAAGCAACGATGGAAAAGTAGTTTTTTTTTGCAGAGCAAAACTTCGATTCCGACTGCAAAACTTAGGTGAAACTCTAATATGAAAATTCTTTTAGGTTTTTCATTTAAATATTCTCGATAGTGAAGAAACAAACATTAGCCGATTGTGCACTTTGCGTCTTGACTTCTGTTCAATTGCCACCAGAAGGCAAACAGTAAAGAAACCAAAAGTGGACAATTGAAACTTTTGTGTTGTTCTACTGACCGAATTCCTACAATTTCAATCGAATAAAACCCAGTGACTTTCCTTTATTTGGCAGACTTTTTACCAAAGGGACCACTTGAGCTTATGCCCTTGAAAAAAGAAACTTTACCTATGAAATTCGCTGTTTCCATTCACTAAAGTTTCCTCCTTAAAATATAAAGTTGCAATGAATGAATGAACTGGAAGAAATAAGCAAGAATCAAGATTAATAATCGCGGGTTTTAGTCTTGATGTTGCTGTAAAAATAATTTAAAAAAGCAAAAGAAACAACAGTCGGACAGAGTAACTTTTAAACAGCAAGACTCAGCTTTAATCGCAAGAAAACACGATCACAGCAACAGCAAACCGCTCTTTTGCCATTAATCCACAAAACTCTTCTGAAGCGCTGAATTGATAACTTTTTCGGCTAATTTTGGGGTTTTTTTCGCAATTATTGCCTCTAGAAATCCTCAGCGTAGTACTGGAAAAGGTGTCCTGGATTAGGGGGTTAGTGTGGTTGAGGGGTTCAGAAAAGTTGAGTTTAGAGTCTATTATTAGACCACGATAATTTAGATTTCTGTATTGCTTAGTGTTAGTTTTGGAGTGTTGGTGTTGACTGTTTTTCAGGTTATTAACATGGCTTTAGTTTTTCCGAGTTAATTTTGATTTTCCAGGTGTCGGCCCAGTCTGGAAAAGCTTTTAAGTGTCGTAGTAAAGGGGGGATTATGTGATTAATGTTTTTGTGTGAGTAATAGAGACACGTATCGTCAGCGAAAAGGGCAATTTTGGAGCGGAAGCTTTTTGGAGCATCAGCTGTGTAGAGGTTATACAGAGTTGGGGAGAGCAGGGAGCCCTGGGGGACTCCTGCTTCTATGGAGCCAGTGGAGGATTTTGTTTCATTCAGTAATATGAAAAACTTTCTCTTGTGGGTGTTTAGAAGCTAGCCACAAACTGGACGAAGGGTAAGGGTATATGGTGGGTGTTTTGAGAGTGAGAGTTTCCAAATTAAGCCCTCGTGCCATACTTTGTCGAACGCTTTTTGTATGTCCAGGTAAGTGACTCTGGAAGGCGATCGTGGCATCCGGAATTAGCCTGGCTGCTTACAGAACGGAATCCTGTTTTGCATGAAACCGAACTGCTCCCGAGGGATTGTTTGGTTTTGGGAGATTAGGTCATTGAGGCGGTTGAGGAAGAGTTTTTCGGCGAGTTTGGATAGGGTGGAAAGGAGGCTGATGGGTCTCCAGTTTTGGGGGAAGGTTTTTTTTTCAGTGGGTTTGGGGATTAGTATGATCGCGGCGGTTTTCCAGGATATAAGGAATTTTCTGAGGGAAAGAAAGTGTTAATTAGAGTGAGGATTTGATTGAGGAGTTTTTCCGGGAGGTGTTTTAGGATCTTGTTGGTTATGCGGTCAGGTACGGGGGATTTGCGGGTTTTAAGGGAGGATGTTAGGTCTCTGAGTTCGGCGGTGAGTGTTGCGTGGGGAATTTGGGGGCGGATGTTGTCCACTTCCTCTTTGGAATCGAGATCGTTAATCTATGATATGTTGGGCGAGAACTCCTCGTCCCTCAAAAACTCTACTGAAGCGCTGAACTGATAACTATTTTCGGTTCATTTTGGGCTTTTTTCGCAATTATTCCCTCTAGAAACTTTCACAGAACCAGCACAAATGTTCTCAATAGTAAACGAACCACCGTTAGCCGTTTGCAGACTTTACGCCTAGAAAGGAATATTAAAAGAAAAACAGAAAAAAACAAGCTAAAAACAGTGGCAAAGTTTCTCTTTTATGGAGCAAAATTTTGGTGAAACTCTAATTTCAAAATTTCTTTGGCGTTTTTTGTTAAATATTCTCACTGAAAATCCCAACAGAACAATCCCGAACTTTCTCGTTTTCAGTTTCAAAATTCAGAGTTTTCAGCCACTGGAGTTTCACCCTTAATTTAGAAAGTTGGTTTACTGAGCGTTGAAAAGAGCAAGTTACTGTCGGTTGCTTCTTCTTCAAGGCACCAATATTTTAAAGCAGAAGTCTTGGCTTTAAGAAGAAGAAATAAGCAGAATAAAAGCGTAAATGCTCGAAGAGTTTTGCTAATAGAGCTGGTAGGCTTTAGTAACAAGAAAAACTACAAAATCAATAAACAAACAAAGAAAATATTCCCAAAACTAATTTTCAAAAGTGTGGCGCTTCTTAAAAACAGTGGGACAGTTTCGCGTTTAACCAACAAAACTTACTTTTTTGGGTGTATTTTGGGCTGGTTACGTAAATATTCCTACCACAAATCAACAGATCATTCACAAATGAAAACCTGAATGAAAACAGTTTTCACTCTTTTCAACAGAAACAACTTTTCACCAAAGAGACCACTTCAGTTTATGACTTTGAAAATTGAAATTTTGCCTATAAAATTCGCAGTTTCCAACCACTGGAGTTTCACTTCTAAAATATAAAGTTGGCATACTGAGCGTTAAAAACGGGCAATTTATTGTCTTTTGCGTTCTTTTTTTTCTTCTTCAAAGCCGGAAGATTTGAACAAACTGATCATGAATGCAACGAATGAATCAGCTGGAAGAAATAAGCATGAATTAATTTAAAAAAAAAACGCGGTTTTTGGGCTTTATTTTGCTGTAAATGCGCGAAACGCTTTGCAGGCAAAACAGCTGGCAGGAAGTAAAAAGAAAAATAAAAAAATCGTGACAGAAACAAAGGAAATATTCCCAAAACTAATTTTCAAAGTGGGACGCTACTTAAAAACAGTGGGACAGTTTCTCTTTTAACCGCAAAACTCAGTTTTTAATCGCAAGAAAACACGATCCAAGCAATAGCAAACCGCGCTTTGCCATTAATCCACAAAACTCTACTGAAGCACTGAATTGACAACTTTTTTCTGTTAATTTTGGGCTTTTTTCTCAAATATTCCTGTTAGCGCCACCAAATTGTATATATGCTACCACCCTTGCACCTTCTTCGGCTTTTTCTCTAGGCGTCGTGCACCCTGCAGTCCGGCTCGAAGGACCAAAATGTTGTTCGAATTCACCATTTTTGAGCCAGAAAAACGGTGTCTGGGCTGAAACTACGCTTTGAAGAAGTCGAAGAAGAAACACTGTGGTTTGCTTCATGTGTATATTTGATTGAGAAGCTTGTGTAAAAGCACTGTTCCAGTATGGAGGCAAAGAAACAACGTGTTCAATCTTCAATCTGCTAGACCCTAGATCTCTAGACGTTGTGCATCCTGCATGCAGTCGAAGAGGGAGGAGAGGCATGCAATGAACTATCGTAGCTCATTTTTCTAATGAGAGTTTGTGTCACCTTCAAGCAGATTGAAGATTGAACACGT
This sequence comes from Dendroctonus valens, assembly GCA_024550625.1. NCBI lineage: Eukaryota > Metazoa > Arthropoda > Insecta > Coleoptera > Curculionidae > Dendroctonus > Dendroctonus valens. The sequence continues at coordinate 119,289 of JAJTJO010000235.1, forward strand.
TGTTTCATTGCCTCCATACTGGGACAGTGATTCTCAATCAAATATACACACGAAGCAAACCACAGTGTTTCTTCTTCCACTTCTTCAAAGCGTAGTTTCACCCCAGACAGCGTTTTTCTGGCTCAAAAAGGGTGAAATCGGACAACATTTTGGTCCTTCGAGCCGGACTGCAGGGTGCACGACGCCTAGAGAAAAAGCCGAAGAAGGTGCAAGGGTGGTTGCATATATACAATTCCCTCTAGAAACCCTCACAGAACGAGCACAAATTTTCTCAATAGTAAACGAACAACCGTTATCCGTTTGCAGACTTTGTCCCTATAATTTCACCTTTTCATGTTACTGATATATTTAGTAAGGAATATTAAAAGAAAAACATAAAAAACAAGCTAAAAACAGTGGCAAAGTTTCTCTTTTATGCAGCAAAATTTTGGTGAAACTCTAACTTCAAAATTTCTTTGTGTTTTTCTATTAAATAATCTCACTATTTTCGGACGCGGACTTTGCGCCTTGAGCCTTGATTTCTGCAGAATGCTGGATGAACAGCGAAAAAATTTAAAAGCGATCAAAAACTCAGATAATTTTTTGGCTTGAGAAACTTCACATCAGATAGACTTTCCACCAAAGAGACCACTTGAGTTTATTACTTTGAAAAATTAAACTTTGTCTATAAAATTCACAGTTTCCATCCACTGGAGTTTCACACTAAACTTATAAAGTTGGTATGCTGGGGGTTGAAAAAGAGCAAGTTATTGTCGGTTTCATTTGCTTCAAGGCATGAAGATTTTAGCAAACTGAAATTTAATGCAATGAATGGAGAATCAAGTTTGATAACCGCGGTTTTTACACTATATTTTGCTGTAAATTCTCGAAAAATTTTGCTAATAGAGCTGGCAGGCAAGAAGAAAAATTAAAAAATTTCGAAGGAAACAAAGAAATTATCCCCAAAACTAATTTTCAAAGGGTGGCGCAACTTGAAAACAGTGGGACAGTTTCTCGCTTACACGGCAAAACTCAGTTTATATTCACAATAAGAGACCATTACCCGGTTGAGGACTTTGCGCCTATGCCTTGTTATGTTACTAACAGGTTCAAGAAGAAACAATTTCAAGAAACTGAAAAACAAGGAAACAGGCTATAAACAAGGGCAAAGTTTCTCTTTTATAGAACACAATTTTGGTAAAACTCTGATTAGAAAATTTCTTTAGACTTTTCATACAAATACTCCCAATAGAAACCCCGATAAAACAATCACGAATTATCTCACTCAATAGTAAACGAACAAACTTTAGGCGGCTGCAAACTTTGCGCCTTGATTTTGTTCAATTGCCACCAGAAGACAAACAGTAAAGAAACTAAAAGTGGACAATTGAAACTTCTGAGTTGTTCTTCTAAGGAAATCCTACGAATTCAATCGAAGAAAACCCCAGAGAATTTCCTGGATTTACTTAAAATCAGGCACACTTGAGTTTATGACTTGGAAAAAGAAACTTTGCCCATAAAATTCGCAGTTTCCAACCACTGGAGTTTCACTTTTAAAAGATTTAGTATGCAGGTATGCTGGGCGTTGAAAAAGACAAGCTATTGACGGTTTCGTTTTCTTCAAGGCATGCATATTTTGGCAAACTGGAAATTGGAAGAAATAAGCAATAATCAAGCTTAATAATCGCAGTTTTTAAGCCAGATTTTGCTGGAAATTCTGGAAAAGTTTAATTGATACAGCTGGCAGGTTTAGTAAGAAGGAAAATTAAAAAATAAGGATAAAACAAAGGAAATATTCCCAAAACTAATTTTCAAAGTGTGGCCCTCTTTAAAACCAGTGGGACAGTTTCTCTTTTAAGCCACAAAACTCAGTTTTTAATCGCAAGAGAAAACGACCAAAACAGCAGCAAAAAGTTTAGTCCTTAATTCACAAAACTCTAATGGAGTGCTGATTTGAGAAATTTTTTGAGGCTCATTTTAGAGATTTTACGTGAATATTCTCACTAGAAACCGGCAGAATAATTACGATTTTATCAATAATAACCGAACAAAAGGTCTAGTAAAAAAATCAAGTAAAACTTATAAAACACAAATACAAACTAAAAACGATGGAAAAGTTTATCTTTTATATCGCAAAATGTTGATGAAACTGTGATTAGAAAATTTCTTCAGGTTTTTCATTTAAATATTCCCACTAAAAACCAAATCCCAAAAGACAAAGAGTAAAGACACTAAAAGTGGACAATTGAAACTATTGTGCTGTTCTGAAATTCTGAAAATTTCTTCAATTTACTTAAAATCAGGCATACTTTTCACCAAAGAGACCACTTGAGTTTATGACTTTGCAAAATGAAACTTTGCCTATCAAGTTCGCAGTTTCCATCCACTGGAGTTTCACCCTTGGAGAAAGAATATGTAAAGTTGGTACGCTGGGCGTTGAAAAATGGCAAGTTATTCGCTGGTTTCTTCTTCTTTAAATCGTGAAGATTTTAGAAAACTGAAACTTAATCCAACGAATGAATGAACTGGAAGAACTAAGCAAGAATCAAGCTTGATAACTGCGGTTTTTCGACTTTGTTTTGCTGTAAATGCTGGAAAAGATTTACTAACACAGCTGGCAGGTTTAGTAAAAAGAAGAATTGAAAATAACCAAAGAGACAAAGGAAATATACCCAAAATTATTTTTCAAAGGGACGCTGCTTCAAAACAGTGGGACAGTTTCACTTTAAAATAGCAGAAATCACTTTTTAATCGCAAGAAAAAACGACCAAAACAGCCAATCCACAAAAACCTGGAGAAGTGCTGGTTTGCGAATTTTTTTGGGTTCATTTTGGGATTTTTACGTAAATATTCCGACTAGAAACCCTGGCAGAACATTCACGAATGTTCTCAATAGTAAACGAACAAGCATTACCCGATAACGGACTTCTTATGTTACTGACAGTTTTAGGAAAGAAAAACTGAAAAAGCAAAGAAACAAGTTAAAACAATAGCAAAGTTTCTCTTATGCGGAGCAAAATTTTTATTAAATTCCGATGTGAAAATTTCTTTAGACTTTAGTAAAATGGAAAATTAAAAAATAACGAAAGAAGCAAAGAAAATGTTTTCAAAACTCATTTTCAAAAGTTTTATTTAAATTTTCCCACTTGAAATCGACAGAGCAAACACCAATTTTCTCAAAGGAAAACGAATAACCATTACCCGATTGCGGATTTAGCCCCTAGACTCACATTTTTATGCTACTGGCAGGTTTAGTAAGGAAAATTAATAGGAAACTGAAAAAACAAGAAAGAAGCTAAAAACAATGGCAGAATACAGAAAATACAGGCAATACAGAAAAACTCCGTTTTCAATTTTAAAAAATCAAAATAAAAATCTTATTTAAAAATGTAAATATCCCCACTAGAAATCGACAGAAAATTAAGAAGAAACGTAAAAAACATGGAAGCAAGCTAAGAACAATGGCAAAGTTTTCCTTTTATACAGAAAATATCCGTTTTCAATTTAAAAACTTTGGAAAAACTCTGATTTGAAAATTCCTCCTACTTAAAATGGCTCTGGAAGAAAACTTAGATTTTTCGCCAAAGAAACAACTTAAGTTACAAAATACTGGATTGAAATGACTTTTTGGGTTAGTTTGCGAACTTTGCGCCTAAATTCGGCACGTAAAATTTAAAGGAAACTTGAAAAGCAAAGAAACAACCTAAAAACAGTAGCAAAGTTTCCCTTTTTTCCGGAAAAAAATCCGTTTCCAACTTAAAAACTTGGGAAAAACTCTGATTTCAAAATCCCTCTTGGCTTTTCTTGAATTTTCTCAATAGTATTCGACCAAACATTACCCGACTGCGGACTTTGCGCCATAACTTCTGTTCAATTGACACCAGAATGCAAACAGTAAAGAATTGAAAATCTAGAGTTCTTCCAAAGGAAACTTTAGCAATGAATGTCCCACAAACCAAATTTTTTTGGTGAATGCTAGAATGAAATGCCTATGACTCAAACTCTATCAGGGTTAATTGTCTTTTTAAACCCCCCTCAGACATTTGGACATCATTTGCTAGATGGAATTGTAGAAAATTTTAAAAATCCCCAAAGGGACCAATTGAGTTTATGGCAGCTTGCAATAGCTTAATTGCTGGAAAACTTCGCCTGTAAAACTGGCAGGTTTTCACCCACTGGGTGAAAATTAAAAATCGGACTCTTCAAGCCATGAAGATTTTAGCAAACTGCTGCTTCATGCAAAATATGAAAAGAAACAGGAAGGAGTCAACCTCATCATCGAAGTTTTAAGGCCTTAAATATGCTCGAAGCCGCTGTTGAACGTGTGAAAAAATTCCTCATTTAGACACAAAAACTCAGGTTTGAATCGCAGAAAAACGATGAAAACTGCCACAAACTTTTAGGGATTAACCCAAATTCCTTATGGGTTAATTTGGGTATTTTTTCCTTAAATATTCCAACTGTAAACCGACAGGACCATCTTGACTGTTCTCAATAGTAAACGAAGAAACTTTACACTAATGCAGCTTTTTCCCCCGTGAGTCTTCTGGATTTTATGACAATTTTAACTGTTGGGAAACTTTATCAGTAAAACTTACAGTTTTCATGAACTTAATATTATGCAGGTGCTATACTGGGCGTTGAATTCGAGCTCGAAAATCTTCAGAATTTTATTGTTATTGTCGGCCGGTCCATTGCGGGCATAAGCCAGGAAAACGTGTCGGAAAATTGCTATTTGATCTCTGGGTAAACGGAAAATCATGCGGGGCTGGCGACGAGCAACGCCGGTTATTTACATACAGGTTTACTGTTTTCGCGTCTAATGAAAATAGCCCCCCCGAAAAAAAAACCGGAATCAACTCGCATAATTATTGTCTTCTTGCCACGTCCCGATCCAGCTGTTTGCATTCGATTTTTGCCCACGTGAAAAATTCATTTTCTGCGGATTTATGTCGTGTTTGTTTTCCCGCGCCGACATTCAATCAATTCCTCTAAGTCATCGAGTGACTTATTTGGTTATCGTAAAGTCGCAACATGTTTCGCCCATCTATATGACCGGCCGAAGATATATGGAGCCGTTACTTTCCATCGTAATGCGGATTTATGTTTTTATGGGAATGAATATCCAAACTATCTGGATAGCGTATAATCAAGGCTTTATTTGGGCACTGAACGGTTAACACAAGCTGCGAGTCAAAATGCAATATTAACCATCCAAATGAGTATTTAAACTCAGTGATGATCAAGATTTGCGTGCGCTAAATATGAAACAAAACAAAACGCAGTTCGCAATTGATAAAGGCCAAATTTGTTCAATAAATAACTGAATATCAACACATTAATAACGCAGTTTAAATATTGGTAGCAGAAATCGCTAATTTCCCAGTTCAAGCGTTTTGATTTGTGGTCCAAATCAAACTTGCTGTCGCTTGTTGCAAGCAAATAAGACTATATTCCCATAAGCAAAACTCGCATCAATCGAAAATTCAAAGCCTCAAACGCATTTCCTTCCAAAATTACCAGTTGATGCTTGCTTCGGTTGAGAAGACGCCAATTTTTGAAAGCGAGATCGCAGTTGCGTGTGAACTTCTAGTTTGAGGCCATTTACTAGACCGGAAAAATATAGGATTCAGGGCTATTTTAAAAAACTTCTAACATTTTTTCAGTCGAGTATGTTCTGAAGATAGTTAAAATTACCAGTTGTTGCTTGCTTCGGTTGAGAAGATGCGAATTTTCGAAGACGAGATCGCAGTTGCGTGTAAACTTCTAGTTTGAAGCCATTTACTAGTGCGGAAAAATATAGGATTCTGGGCGATTTTAAGAAAACTTCCAACATTTTTTCAGTCGAGTACGTTCTAAAGATAATTAAAATTACCAGTTGCTGACTTCTTCGGTTTAGAAGACGCGAATTTTTTAAAGCGAGATTGCAGTTAGTTGTGAACTTCTAGTTTGAGACCATTTACTAGACCGGAAAAATAAAGGATTCAGGGCGATTTTAAGAAAACTTCCAGCATTTTTTCAGTCGAGTATGTTCTGAAGATAGTTAAAATTACCAGTTGATGCTTGCTTCGGTTGCGAAGATGCGAATTTTTGAAGGCGAGATCGCAGTTGCGTATAAACTTCTAGTTTGAGGCCATTTACTAGTGCGGAAAAATATAGGATTCTGGGCGATTTAAAGAAAACTTCCAGCATTTTTTCAGTCGAGTATGTTCTGAAGATAATTAAAATTACCAGTTGCTGGCTTCTTCGGTTTAGAAGACGCGAATATTTTAAAGCGAGATTGCAGTTAGGTGTGAACTTCTAGTTTGAGACCATTTAATAGACCGGAAAAATATAGGATTCAGGGCGATTTAAAGAAAACTTCCAGCATTTTTTAGTCAAGTATGCTCTGAAGACAGTTAAAATTACCAGTGGCTGCTTGCTTCGATTGAGAAGATGCGAATTTGTGAAAGCGAGATCGCAGTTGCGTGTGGTGTGCACTTCTAGTTTGAGCCCATTTACTAGACCGAAAAAATATAGGATTCAGGGAGATTTTAGGAAAACTTCCAACGTTTTTTCAGTCAAGTATGTTCTGAAGACTGTTAAAATTACCAGTTGCTGCTTCCTTCGATTTAGAAGACGCCAATTTTTGAACGCGAGATCGCAGTTGGGTGTGAACTTCTAGTTTGAGACCATTTACTAGACCGGAAAAATATAGGATTCAAGGTGATTTTAGGAAAACTTCAAACAGTTTTTCAGTCAAGTATGTTCTGCAGACTGTTAAAATTACCAGATGCTGCCTGCTTCGGTTCAGAAGTCTCGAATTTTTGAAAGCGAGATCGCAGTTGGGTGTGAACTTCTAGTTTGAGACCATTTACTAGACCGGAAAAATATAGGATTCAGGGCGATTTTAGGAAAACTTCCAACATTTTTTCAGTCAAGTATGTTCTGAAGACTGTTAAAATTACCAGTTGCTGCCTGCTTCGGTTCAGAAAACGCGAATTTTTGAAAGCGAAATCGCAGGTTTGTGTGAACTTCTAGTTTGAGACCATTTACTAGACCGGAAAAACATAGGATTCAGGGCGATTTTATGAAAACTTCCCGCATTTTTTCAGTCGAGTATGTTCTGAGGATAGTTAAAATTACTAGCTGCTGCCTGTTTCGGTTGAAAAGACGCGCATTTTTGAAAGCGAGATCGCAGTTAGATGTGCACTTCTAATTTGAGTCCATTTACTAGACCGAAAAAATAAAGGAATCAGGTCGATTTAAAGAAAACTTCCAACATTTTTTCAGTCAAGTATGTTCTGAAGGTCGTTAAAATCACCAGTTGCTGCTTGCTTCGGTTTAGAAGACGCGAATTTCTTAACGCGAGGTCGCAGCTTGGTGCGAACTTCTAATTTGAGGCCATTTACGAGACCGGAAAAATATGGGATTCAGGGCGATTTTAGGAAAACTTCCAACATTTTTTCGGTCAAGTATGTTCTGCAGACTGTTAAAATGACCAGTTGCTGCTTGCTTCGGTTTAGAAGACGCCAATTTTTGAACGCGAGATTGCTGTTGGGTGTTAACTTCTAGTTTGAGGCCATTTACCAGTCCGAAAAAATATGGGATTCAGGGCGATTTTAAGAAAACTTCCAAAATTTTTTCAGTCAAGTATATTCTGAAGACAGTTAAAATTACCAGTTACTGCTTGCTTCGGTTTAGAAGGCGCAAATTTTTGAAAGCGAGATCGCAGTTGTGTGTGAACTTCTAATTTGAGGCCATTTATGAGACCGGAAAAATATGGGATTCAGGGCGATTTTAAGAAAACTTCCAAAATTTTTTCAGTCAAGTATATTCTGAAGACAGTTAAAATTACCAGTTACTGCTTGCTTCGGTTTAGAAGGCGCAAATTTTTGAACGCGAGATCGCAGTTGGGTGTGAACTTCTAGTTTGAGACCATTCACTAGACCGGAAAAATATAAGATTCAGGGCTATTTTAAAAAAACTTCTAAAATTTTTTCAGTCGAGTATGTTCTGAAGATACTTAAAATTACCAGTTGATGTTTGCTTCCGTTGAGAAGATGAGAATTTTTGAAGGCGAGATCGCAGTTGCATGTAAACTTCTAGTTTGAAGCCATTACTAGTGCGGAAAAATATAGGATTCTGGACGATTTTAAGAAAACTTCCAGCATTTTTTCAGTCGAGTATGTTCTGAAGGTAATTAAAACTACCAGTTACTGGCTTCTTCGGTTTAGAAGACGCCAATTTTTGAAAGCGAGATTGCAGTTGGGTGTGAACTTCTAGTTTGAGACCATTTACTAGACCGGAAAAATATAGGATTCAAGGTGATTTTAGGAAAACTTCAAACAGTTTTTCAGTCGAGTTTGTTCTGAAAACTCTTAAAATTACCAGTTCCTGCTTGCTTCGGTTTAGGAGACGCCAATTTTTAAACGCGAGATCGCAGTGGCGTGTGAACTTCTAGTTCGAGGCAATTTACAAGTTCGAAAAAATATAGGATTCAGGGCGACTTAAAGAAAACTTCCAGCATTTTTTAGTCAAGTATGTTCTGAAGATAGTTAAAATCACCAGTTGATGCTTGCTTCAGTTGAGAAGACGCGAATTTTTGAAAGCGAGATCGCAGCTGCGTGTGAACTTCTAGATTGAGGCCATTTACTAGACCGAACAAAAATATAGGATTCAGAGTATGTTCTGAAGACTTAAAATTACCAGTTGCTGCTTGCTTCGGTTTAGAAGATGCGAATTTTTTAACGCGAGATCGCAGCTTGGTGCGAACTTCTAATTTGAGGTCATTTACGAGACCGGAAAAATATGGGATTCAGGGCGATTTTAGGAAAACTTCCAACATTTTTTCAGTCAAGTATGTTCTGCAGACTGTTAAAATGACCAGTTGCTGCTTGCTTCGGTTTAGAAGACGCCAATTTTTGAACGCGAGATCGTAGTTCTAGTGTGGTGTGAACTTCGTTTGAGACCATTTACTAGTCCGGAAAAATATAGGATTCAGGGCGATTTTAAGACAACTTCCAACATTTTTTCAGTCAAGTATGTTCTGAAGACTGTTAAAATTACCAGTTGCTGCTTGCTTCGGTTTAGAAGACGCAAATTTTTGAAAGCGAGATCGCAGTTGGGTGTGAACTTCTAATTTGAGGCCATTTATGAGACCGGAAAAATATGGGATTCTGGGCGATTTTAGGAAAACTTGCAACATTTTTTCAGTCGAGTATGTCCTGAAAACTGTTAAAATTACCAGTTCCTGCTTGCTTCGGTTTAGAAGACGCCAATTTTTGAACGCGAGATCGCAGTTGGGTGTGAACTTCTAGTTTGAGACCATTCACTAGACCGGAAAAATATAAGATTCAGGGCGATTTTAAGAAAACGTCCCGCAGTTTTTAGTCAAGTATACTCTGAAGATAGTTAAAATTACCAGTTGATGTTTGCTTCCGTTGAGAAGATGAGAATTTTTGAAGGCGAGATCGCAGTTGCGTGCAAACTTCTAGTTTGAAGCCATTTAATAGACCGGAAAAATACAGGATTCAGGGCGATTTTAAGAAAACGTCCAGCATTTTTTCAGTCGAGTATGTTCTGAAGGTAATTAAAACTACCATTTACTGGCTTCTTCGGTTTAGAAGACGCGAATTTTTTAAAGCGAGATTGCAGTTAGGTGTGAACTTCTAGTTTGAAGCCATTTAATAGACCGGAAAAATACAGGATTCAGGGCGATTTTAAGACAACTTGCAACATTTTTTCAGTCAAGTATGTTCTGAAGACAGTTAAAATTACCAGTTGCTGCTTGCTTCGGTTTAGAAGATGTGAATTTTTGAAAGCGAGATCGCAGTTGCTTGTGAACTTCTAGTTGGAGGCCATTTACTAGACCGGAAAAATATAGGATTCAGGGCGATTTTAAGATAACTTCCAGCATTTTTTAGTCAAGGATGCTCTGAAGACAGTTAAAATTACCAGTTGCTGCTTGCTTCGGTTTCGAAGCCGCCAATTTTTGAACGCGAGATCGCAGTTGCTTGTGAACTTCTAGTTGGAGGCCATTTACTAGACCGGAAAAATATAGGATTCAGGGCGATTTGAAGAAAACTTCCAGCATTTTTTCAGTCAAGTATGTTCTGAAGATAGTTAAAATTACTAGTTGCTGCTTGTTTCGGTTGAGAAGACGCGCATTTTTGAAAGCGAGATCGCAGTTAGGTGTGCACTTCTAGTTTGAGCCCATTTACTAAACCGAAAAAATATAGGATTCAGGGCGATTTAAAGAAAACTTCCAGAATTTTTTAGTCAAGTATGTTCTGAAGATCGTTAAAATCACCAGTTGATGCTTGCTTCGGTTGAGAAGACGCGAATTTTTGAAAGCGAGATCGCAGCTGCGTGTGAACTTCTAGATTGAGGCCATTTACTAGACCGAAAAAATATAGGATTTAGGGCGATTTTAAGAAAACTTCCAAAATTTTTTCAGTCAAGTATGTTCTGAAGGCAGTTAAAATTACCAGTTGCTGCTTGCTTCGGTTTAGAAGACGCCAATTTTTGAAAGCGAGATCGCAGTTGGGTGTGAACTTCTAGTTTGAGTCCATTTACAAGTCCGAAAAAATATAGGATTCAGGGCGATTTTTATAAAACTTCCAACATTTTTTAGTCAAGTATGTTCTGAAGATAGTTAAAATCAACAGTTCCTGCTTGCTTCGGTTTAGAAGACGCGAATTTTTGAATGCCAGATCGCAGTTCTATTTTGAAACCTTCCTTTATCTCTTTCGAGCCATAAAAGAACGATAAAGAATGGGTTCTTCTAGCAACGATTATTTGCGTTTCAATAATACAATGCGGGTCCAAGTGTGGTTTTAAATTTACATTTCAGCCAGTTCATAAAACTGTGGGGCTCTTTACTTTTTAAACTTCGCTCGCAAATCGCTGGGGACCGCGATTCATTTATATTTCGGTCGGCTGTGAACGGAACTTTTACATTCGAAAGGTGGAAAAAGGCGCAAACAACCGGCCAAATTAATTTCATTGTTGATCATCAAGACGGCCTTAATTCATTCATATCGCCCTAAGTGAGCAGCGTTTTTTTCCTAATTAAGTGCTTCCCAATCATTTTCCTGCAAATACAGGTGGAAGGGCCGCAGGCCCTTCAAACGACATGGCACTTGATCCAATAACAAACCAATCAATAATCTAACTTTCACTTAACTCCTAGTTCTTTTTATTTGCTTCGTGTGATTAAATTAAACGGCAAAAAAATGGAATTCATGTCGGAAGAAGCCCCATGGCGAACGAGATTTCAAGTCAAAACCATCTGAGTGTGTTAAACGGAATATCGGCAATTTTAATCAAAATACATTTGGCATATAAAAACGTGTATCGCGCCAGTTTCGAATCGAATCAAACCGGCATATCTAATGCGCGCTCTATTGTTTTGGAAAAAACTGCCGACCGTTTTTCCAGGATGCACGCTTTTTGCGGTGCAGATTTTTTAAAATTAAAAACCTCACGCTTGATGTGTGGATCTTAAATCCCACATTTTCACATTATAAACTAGGCAATAATCCCTTGGACCTCCTACGACGCTCGCCACCCGCAGGAAAATGATAAAGAACCTCCTGCTAATTTAATACTAAGCCCAAGTGAGAAGGTTGCAAGGAAGCGGGGGTTTTCGCCCCAACTTCCTGCCATATTTACCAGCGAACAGAAGAAAAACGTTTAGATAATGAGGAAGTAACACTGGAATAAATGCGATTTTATTCAAATAAGGTTAAAGTTGAAGTTTTGCTCTTGAAAACACTTTCAAAAAATGATAATGGAAAAGAAGAACTGACTGAAGCAAATAAAGTGGAAGAAGAAGCTAGAGACAATGCAAATTAACCAGAAGCAGAAGAAACGCTGATGTTAAAAAAGCAGCGATGAGAAACGTTTTGTTTGGTCCCTAAATTTGAGTTTTGTTTGGTCCAACGCAGAGTGCTGAGCCCAAGTTGAGACAATTTTTTGGAGACAAACTAGTTTTATAAGCGTTGCCATCTGTATTCAAAAGCCAGGATTGCAGGATTTTTTAAATATTCGTGCCGGCTGCAGAAAAATTGTCGTGTTGCAGCCAGTTTTGCAAGCAATTTTTAAAAAATCCGTAACTAATCAACGATTTTAGGTAAAATAGTGACTACTGCGCCAGTTGAAGGTCAAAAGTCTACTCTACAATTATATATTTTTTTATATTCCTAGAATATTGCCAACTCGTTCCTGAAAAAAAATGTTCTCCAAAACCAAGCTTCAAACGAAGAATATTTTGCAACGATTTCATAGAAACAAATTAGTTCTAGCCATGTTGCCACGTCTATGCAAAAATTAAGATTGCAGGATATTTCGCGAAATTCCCGGCAGATGTATAGTAGCAAATTCGGCAAAGGCGATACTCAGAATACCTTTGCGCTTCAACCCTTATTGTAAAAAGGACAATTATACCATTTAAAAGAGAAACGTTTGCTCTATAAAAGCTGCAAAGCTCCATTTAGATAACCCGACAAATTTGAATTTTGGCATTTTTTTTATATTTTGAGAATTTTACCAACTTGCTTCAGATAAACAGTTTCTACAAAATAAATCATCAAACGAAGAACATTTTGCGACGACCTGTTAGAGACAAATTAGCTCTACAACTGTTGCCATATCTATTAAAAAAAATGAGAAATGCAGAATTTTCCGCAATAGTTGCGGTCGAGTCGTTGCATGGCAGCGAATTATATAACGAAACCCTTAAAGCTGGGTTACGCCTCCACCCTTAAAACGACAAAAACGACTTTCCGCACTATGAATCCAGACAATTTAATTTGAATATCCTGACAATCAGAATTTTTCCGAATATTTTTATAGATACTTTTTAAAGGTTGCCAACTGGTCCCAGAAATAAACATTTCTACAAAACACGGCATCACACGAAGAATATTTGACGACAATTTTTAGACGCAAACTAGCCCTATATATGTTGCCACGTCTTTTAAAAAAATAGAATTGCAGGATTTGTTGCGACTGAGCCGCGACTCGGTGTATGGCTGCGAATACTTGATCGGGACACTCAAAGCTCTATTCTGCCTCCAACTTTACAGCTAGAGAAAGACGAAAAAAAAAGTCGAAAAATTTTGCGAAGACTCGTTAGAAGCGAACTAGCTCTATAAATGTTGCCAAGCATATTAAAAAATTAGAATTACAGGATTTTTCGACTGTTACGCCTCCACCTTTAAAGCTACAAACGCCATTTTAGCTTCTTTTCAAAGACAAACGTCCACACTATAAATCCAGAAAGTTGCAATTCGATAACCGACAATTAGAATTTTGCCAAATATTTTGCAACGACTCGCTAGAGACAAACAATCTCTATAAATGTTGCCATTTCTATAAAAAATATTAAATTGCTGGATTTTTCGCGCTATTCGCGATAGAGTCTGCAACAGGACTCTCCAAACTCTCTTACGCCTCCACCCGTATAGCTAGACGAGTAATTTTTTGCCATTTTAAAGACAAAAATACTCTTCAAAATTCCGAAAGTTCAGTTCGATAGCAGCCAATCCGATTTTTGTCGAATTTTTTAATAGGTACTTTTAAAACGTTGAAAGCTTGTCCCAGAAAAGAACGTTTCTACAAAACAAACCATTGCACCACCGCAAAAAAAATTGCGACAGCTTATTAGAGACAAATTAGTTCTATAAATGTTGCCACGTCTATTAAAAAAATGGAATTGTAGGATTTTTCGCGCCATTCTCGATAGAGTCGGTGCATGGCAGCGAATTCTGCAACCGAACCCTCAAAGCTAACCAACTCCTCCACCTTTAAAGCTAGAAGAGCAATTTTTGTGCAATTTTAAGGACAAAGGTCCACTCCATAAATCCAGGAATTTTCATTTGGATGACCCAAAAATCCGATTTTTGGCGAATTTTTTAATGGGTACTTTTAAAATGTTGAAAGCTTGTCCCAGAAAAGAACGTTTCTAAGAAACAAATCATCTGACAAAAAAAATTGCGACAACTTATTAGAGACAAACAATCTCTATAAATGTTGCAACCTCTATAAAAAATATTGAATTGCAGGATTTTTCCCGTCAATCTCGATAGAGTCGGTGCATGGCAGCGAATTCTGCAACCGAACTCTCAAAGCTAACCAACGCCTCCACCTTTAAAGCTAGAAGAGCAATTTTTGTGCAATTTTAAGGACAAAAGTCCACTCCATAAATCCAGGAATTTTCATTTGGATGACCCAAAAATCCGAATTTTGGCGAATTTTTTAGTAGGTACTTTTGCAATGTGGAAAGCTTGTCCCAGAAAAGAACGTTTCTACGAAACAAACCATCAGACGAAAAAACATTCTGGCAGCGTGTTAGAGACAAATTCGCTCTAAAAATGTTGCCACGTCTATTTAGAAAAATGGAATTGTAGGATTTGAGTCGGTGCATGGCAGGGAATTCTGCAACCCAACTCTGAAAGTTAACCAACGCCTCCACCTTTATATCTAGAAGGGCAAGCAGTAGCAAAGCAGCAATTTTTGTTTAATTTTAAAGAGAAAAGTCCACTCCATAAATGCAGAAATTTTCATATGGATGACCCAAAAATCCTAATTTTAGCAATTTTTTTTAATAGGTACTTTTAGAAGGTTGTCAACTTGCCTCCGAAAAGAGCGTTTCTACGAAAAAAATCAGACTAATAATATTTTACAACTTCTTAGAGACACAAAGGCTCTATGAATGTTGCCACGTCTATTAAAAATATATATAATTGCATGATTTTCACGCCATTTGCGATAGAGTCGTTGCATGGCAGCGAATTCTGCAAGGGTCTGTCTCAAAACTCTGTTTTGCACTCTGCACAAAAAGGATTTTTGTGCAGTTTAAAAGACAAAAGTCCACTTTAAACCTAGAGAGTTTCATTTGGAAACCCCGACATTCTGAATTTTGACAATTTTAAAAAAATACTTTTAAAATGTTGCCAAATTGTCCACACGTTTCTACATTCTTTTTTACTAAACAAGGCATCGGACGAAGGTTATTTTGCGACGATTTCTTTTAGTGAAATTAGCTTTATAAATGTTGCCACGTCTATTTAAAAATAAAAATTGCAGGAGTTTTCGATACATTAAGCTCTATTTTGCTTCCACTCTTACAGCGAGAAAGGCGATTTTGGCGCATAGCCCTACAATTATAATTTTCACAATTTTTTTAAATTTTCTTAAAATATTCCCAACTTGTTCCAGAAAAGCACGTTTTTATGAAAAAAACCATTGGACGAAAAAAATCGTGCGACGACTTTTTATGGACAAACTCGCTGTATGCATGTTGCCACATCTATAAAAAAAAATCAGGATGGCAGGATTTACCGCAATATTCACGATATATGTTGCATAACAGGCAATTCTGCACGGCAACTTTCAAAGCTCGGTTAGGCCTCCACCCTTAAAACCACAAGGGCCAGTTTACAGAGAAAATGCCACTCTAAAAATCCAGAAAACTTAATTTAGGTCACCCGACAAGTGGAACATTGGCACAGTTTTTAAATGGGAATTTTTTAAATGTTGCCAACTTGTCCCAGAAAAACCGATTCTACGAACCAACGCATCAGACAAACATAATTTTACGGGCAAATGTTAGAGACAAACCAACTCAATAAATGTTGCCATTTGTACAAAAAAAACCCAAGATTGGAGAAATTGGAGCCCCTTCAGCAATGAGATTTTCAAAATGTCTTTGCTCTGCAATTATTTAAAGCAGAGAGCTGATTTTTGCACATTTCAAAGGAGAAAACATCGTTGCATCAACCTAGAAAGTTTCATTCAAACAATCCATGATTCTGGAAAATTTTGGAAATTTCAAAACTGGCTCCAAGGAAGCAAACTCTCAGGAGTCCACGCAAAAACTCCTGCAAAAGTATCCTTTGGCTTAAGAGCATTTGTAACACTTAAACCTCAAAGGGGCTTCGCCCAAGCTCCTCAATTCACTCCAAAGCTCCCTTAATAAAACCCTGGAAATGCCACTAAACCTGGCATCTGCCAGCTAAGGAAGCAATGGAGGAAAGAGCCGCGAAACTCCGTTAAACTCAATCGACTCAAACATCATTATTTCTCATTTCCAAGTAAAGAGGGCGCAACATTTCCCAGTTCGAATATCCGCTCAATTTATCATTACCTTTCATCACGGTAATAACTGGTAATTAATTGCACTCTTGCCTGTCCACAATGATCGATTGTTACATCGTTTGGCCAGCTTTTATCTATCTCCTTATTGTGTTCCACTAGATGCTCGATCCTAATGGAAAAACCATCTGGATAGCCAAAGAACTTCAACTTCAAACTAGATTAAAGCGATTCCTTGTGCGATGTCCACATTAACCCGGTTTTCATTAAGTGTCGCATAAATTCCCGTGCAGGCTAAGAACACTAACCCAGTTTAGTTTATTTTGTGCGATATTGTCCCTTTGCACGGTTTCCTGCGAACTACTGCACTTTCAGATTAGCTTTTAACTGGGCAAACTGGGAAAAAATCGTTTCTTTTTTGTAGGAAACCGGACGAATAAGGAGGAGAGTAAACGAAGTAAAGTAGCTGGTAATGAAGCCCCCTAAGATCGCTTATTTCGACTCATCGATACAGGGTAAACATCCATTAAAGTTTCATCCAGAGTGAAAGCGGGGAGGAAAACCCTACCCCTGAGGGAATACGAATATTCGATAGAGCAGATTCATCTATCCGGCCTGATTAAGTGCGTTTATCTCAGCTAAGCTCCCAAATCAATAACCAATTAAGGGACAATTGAAAGACAATTAGGTGACCAAATTAAATTTCAATTTTTATGAATGCAGGCACGAAAAAGCTTAAAATTTACAAAATGTTTTTTTCCAATTATCTCTCCTGCTGGATGGCAACGACACGGTGAACTAATCTGTTGTTGTAGGCTTTGCGTCAATTACTGGCACTTAATCTTGGAAAAACTTAAGATTTCGATCCTTATCGCTGCGCCAGCACTTAACTAACTGACTTAATGCATTGCCTAATTCGTCATAAATTCATAAATCTATTTATACTCAGAAAATGTTGTTTTATTGGAGTTTAATTTGCGTCATTCGGGGCTTACAAGGACTAACTTGCTGAGAAGATGACGCTTTTGATAATCCATAAAACACACTAATTGGGGCAAACAGATTGAGAAAAATTGCCCGCTCAGTTAAGCAAAAATTCGAAGATTATCATTGAAAATAATGAAAATGAGCTGGCATTGGCCGACGATAAGCCTGAGACCATCTTCAGGCGCAGGCCAAAGTTATCGCGAATATAAATACAGTTTGCAGTTTACGTAGCGCACATTCGCTCGCCACCCTGTCGCGTTCGCTGAGTTTTCCCCGGACGAGAAAAGTTCGCTTACCATAACATTGGTTATTTGTTCCTTTGACGATTTTCATCGGTAAGTACCAAACTTTCGAAGTAATTCACCACTCTTCGCCTTACGGTTACGGTTTAAGCTCTGTGTTACTGATAAGCCAGTGAAACTCACCGATACTCTAATGTGGCTGTTAAATTTTCAAATGAAAACTCTGTGGTTTTCACATATCATTGATTTTTTCCAGTTTCACTTTATAACTTGGCAATAAACTGCAACTTTTGTTGCATTGTCTTCTTGATCAATTTCTTCCTTCGTCGTCAAGCCTCGATCTTCTGGCTCTGGCTGGATCTTCTTGCCATCCAAATAATCGCATTTGCGCAAGTTTCTTCTTTAGATTTTTTGTCAAATACTCATTGTTAAAATCCATACTTAAATACGACTTGCCAAAAACAGCAACTGCGTCGCACCGAGTTACAGCCAAAGAGCCTCAAACTTTTAAAAAATGATGTCTCGAAAACTGCTTAAAATAGCTGATCAGTCCATTAAGAATTTTGATAGAATGTTCTTATTCGATTTTACTCAAAATTCTTGTCCTGCAAACATGCAGGAACAAAATATATCAAAAACTAACATTTTGAGTCAAAACTCAAAAACTGCTCAAAATATCAAATTAATCGTAAAAACCAGTTTCCTAGAAAATTTGCCAAACTATCGTTCCTGAACTAAATTTCAGGCAAGTTGTTTAACCTCTAAAAGTTGAGAGCAAAATATGCAGAAAGCTTCCAAATTTGGAGCCAAAAATCGAAATTAGTTGAAAATATCTAATCACTTGTACGGACCATTTCGATAAAGCGTATCAAAAAACTCCTAACCTCTAAAAATGCTGAAGGAAAATATTGTAAAAACTAACATTTTGATTCAAAACTCAAAAAGTGTTTGAAGAACCATTTTGCTAGATCCAGCACTTTTCAACTCAAAAAAAGTTCAAAAAAAGAAACTTGGTACTCAGTTAATTTCCAAAACTGTAGAAGCAAACTATTGTAAAAACTAATATTTTGAGTCGAATCCCAAAAACCGCTTAAAATATCAGGCTAATCGTAGGAACCATTTTTCTAGATAATTTACCAAACCATCGTTTCTAAGTCAAGCTGCAGTTTCAGAGCAAAATATAGCAAAAGCCTCGACATTTTGAGCTAAAACTAGAAAATGGTTGAAAATATCCGATCAGGTGCAAGGAGCATTTCAATAAAGCGTTGTTTCGAAGGCTCCATTTTCCTTATCGAGGGTTTCAATCAAAACTCTTAACCTTTAAAAATGTAGAAGCAAAATATTGTGAAAAGAAACATTTCTAGTTCAATCTCAAAAACCGCTGAAAATTTCAGGATTAAAAGACAACGTTAAAGACACTTTTGTAGAGAATTTGTCAAACTATTGATCCTTCATAAAGTTTCCGTCAAAATAGTTAACCTCTAAAAGTTGTGAGCAAAATATGTAAAACCTTTCCACATTTTGAGCCAAAATTCGAAATTTGTTGAAAATACATGACCATTTTGTAAGGAGCATTTCAATAAAGCACCTCAAAGTCAAAATTTTCCTTATTGAGGCTCAATTCAAACTCTTAACCTCTCAAAACGCGGAAGCAGCAAAATATTTGGAAAACTATCATTTTGAGTTAAATTTCCAAAACTGCTCAAAATATCGGGACAGTGGTGAGTTCTCCCGACTACAAACCACTTTTGTAAACAATTCGCGAAATTATCGTTCCTTAATAAAATTTCAGGCAAAATTGTTAACCTCTAAAAGTTTAGAGCAAAACATAGCAAAAGCTTCCACAGTTTTGGCGAAAGCTCGAAATTGATTGAAAATTTATGAAGTTGCAAGGACTTTTTCGATAAAGCGTATCAAAGGCTAAATTTTCCCACTAACCTCTAAAAATGTAGAAGCAAAATATTGTAAAAACTAACATTTTGAGTCAAAACTGAAAATATCCGGATAGCCGTGAGAACCACTTTTGTAGAGAACTTGTCGAATTATCGTCCCTGAATAAAATGTTAGGCAAAATAGTTAACCTGTAAAACTTGAGAGCAAAATATGGCAAAAGCTTCCACATTTTGAGCCGCAGCTCGAAATTGGTTGAAAATATCTGGCCAGTTGTATACGCAAGGTATGGAGGTCTAAATTTCACAATTGGATTTACTCAAAATTCCTAACCTCTAAAAATGTAGAATCAAAATATTGTAAAAACTAACATTTCCAGTTAAATCTCTAAAACCGCTCAAAACATCAGAATACCGTTTAAACCATTTTTAAGAGAATTTGGCAAACTGTCGTTCCTTCATGAAATTTGAGGCAAATTTTTTAAGTTCTTAAAGTTGAGAGCAAAATATGTAAATATTTTCCACATTTTCAGCCAAAACTCTAAATTAGCAGAAAATATCTGACCAGTGGTAAGAAGCGTATCAAGGGTAAAAATTTCTCTATTGGGTTTCATTAAAAACTCCTAACCTCTAAAAATGTAAAATTGGAAAATATTTGCAAAATTAACATTTCGAGTAAAATCTCCAAAACTGCTCAAACCATCAGAATAGTCGAGAGAACCACTTTTGTAGGGAAATTTTCCAACTTTTGTTTCAGGCAAAAAAATTAAACTCTAAAAGTTGAGAGCAAAATAAGGCAAGAGCTTCTACATTTTGAACCAAAACTCGAAATTGAAGGAAATTATCTGACCAGTGAGTGGTAAGAAGCGTATCGAGGCTAAATTTTCATTATTAAGTTTCACTCAAAACATCTAACCTCTAAAATGTAGAAGCAAAATATTGCAAAAACTAACATTTCGAGAAAAATCTGAAAAACTGCTCAAAATATCTGAATAGTCGTGAGAACTGCTTTTGTAGACAATTCCCCAAAATTCCCTTTCTTGATAGTTTTTGGCAAAACTGTTAACCTCTAAAAGTTGAGAGCAAAATATGTTAAAAGTTTCCACGTTTTGAGCCGAACATTTTGAAAATATCTAAGCACGCGTAGGGGCCATTTTGATAAAAGGCAGCAGGAGCTACATTTTCTTCATTACGTTTTACTCAGAATTTCTAATCTCAGAAAGTCTAGAGACGCAAAATACTGCAAAATAGTGAACATTTTGAGTCATATCTCCAAATTGACTAAACATTTCGTGCAATGTGCATGGCTGGACACAAAATCTTAACCTTAGAAAAGCTAGAAGTCAAATTTGGCGAAACCTTGGACATTTTCAGTTAAATCTCTAGAACCGGTGCCCATATCTGACCAATCGTACGAACTATTTCAATAAAAAGCTTCAAGGTCTACATTTTCCACACCTGGCTTTACTTAAAACTCCTAACCTCTAAAAAAGTAGAACCAAAGTCTGGCAAGGACTTCAATATTGGGTGCCAAAACTCGAAATTGGTTGGAAATAGCTGAACACTCGTAAGAAACATTTTGTTAAAAGGCAGCACGAGCTACATTTTCTTCATTACGTTTTACTCAGAATTTCTAACCTCAGAAAGTCTCGGAGCAAAATACTGCAAACCAATGAACCTTTTGAGTCATATCTCCAAATTGGCTAAACATTTCGTATCATGTGCGTGGCTTGACACACAATTTTAACCTTAGAAAAGTTGGAAGTCAAATTTGGCTTAAACTTGGAAATTTTCAGTTAAATATCGAGAACCGTTGCCCATATCTGACCAATCGCACGAACCATTTCAATAGAGAGCTTCAAGAGGTACATTTTCCACACGTGGCTTTACTTAAAACTCATAACCTCTAAAAAAGTAGATCCAAAATCTGGCAAGGACTTCGAGATTGGGTCCCAAAACTCGAAATTGGTTGCAAATATCTGAACATTCGTAAGGAACATTTGATAAAACGGCGCACGAGCTACATTCTCGTCATTACGTTTTACTCAGAATTTCTAACCTCAGAAAGTCTAGAAGCAAAATACTGCAAAATAATCAACATTTTGCACCATATCCCCAAATTGGCTAAACATTTCGTGCCATGTGTGTGGCTTGACACAAAATCTTAACCTTAGAAAAGTTAGAAGTCAAATTTGGCTAAAACTTAGACTTTTTCAGGTAAATCTCTAGAACCGTTGCCATATCTGAACAATCGCACGAACTATTTCAATAGAGAGCTTCGAGAGGTACATTTTCCACACGTGGCATTACTTAAAACTCCTAACCTCTAAAAAAGTAGAACCAAAGTCTGGCAAGGACTTCAATATTGGGTGCCAAAACTCGAAATTGGTTGCAAATATCTGAACATTCGTAAGGAACATTTTGATAAAACGCCGCACGAGCTACATTTTCTTCATTACGTTTTACCCAGAATTTCTAACCTCAGAAAGTCTAGAAGAAAAATACTGCAAAATAATGAACATTTTGCACCATATCCCCAAATTGGCTAAACATTTCGTGCCATGTGTGTGGCTTGACACAAAATCTTAACCTTAGAAAAGTTAGAAGTCAAATTTGGCTAAAACTTGGACATTTTCAGGTAAATTTTTAGAACCGTTACCCATATCTGACCAATCGCACAAACCATTTCAATAGAGTGCTTCAAGTGTTACATTTTCCACACGTGGCATTACTTAAAACTCCTAACCTCTAAAAAAGTAGAACCAAAGTCTGGCAAGGACTTCAATATTGGGTGCCAAAACTCGAAATTGGTTGAAAATATCTGAACATTCGTAAGGAACATTTTGATAAAATGCCGCACGAGCTACATTTTGTACATTGCGTTTTACTCAGAATTTCTAACCTCAGAAAGTCTAGAAGCAAAATACTGCAAAATAATGAACATTTTGCGCCATATCCCCAAATTGGCTAAACATTTCGTGCCATGTGCGTGGCTTGACACAAAATCTTAACCTTAGAAAAGTTAGAAGTCAAATTTGGCTAAAACTTGGATATTTTCAGGTAAATCTCTAGAACCGTAGCCCATATCTGACCAATCGCACAAACCATTTCAATAGAGAGCTTCAAGAGGTACATTTTCCACACGTTGCATTACTTAAAACTCCAAACCTCTAAAAAAGTAGAACCAAAGTCTGGCAAGCACTTCAATATTGGGTGCCAAAACTCGAAATTGGTTGAAAATATCTGAACATTCGTAAGGAACATTTTGATAAAACGCCTCACGAGCTACATTTTCTACATTACGTTTTACCCAGAATTTCAACCTCAAAAAGTCTAGAAGCAAAATACTGCAAAATAATGAACATTTTGCGCCATATCCCCAAATGGGCTAAACATTTCGTGCCAAGTGCGTGGCTTGACACAAAATCTTAACCTTAGAAAAGTTAGAAGTCAAATTTGGCTAAAACTTGGATATTTTCAGGTAAATCTCTAGAACCGTAGCCCATATCTGACCAATCGCAAGAACCATTTCAATAGAGAGCTTCAAGAGGTACATTTTCCACACGTGGCTTTACTTACAACTCCTAACCTGTAAAAAAGTAGAACCAAAATCTGGCAAGGACTTAAATATTGGGTGCCAAAATTCGAAATTGGTTCAAAATTTCTGAACACTCGTAAGGAACATTTCCAAAAAAACCCCTCACGAGCTACAATTTATTCATTGAATTTTACTCAAAATTCCTAACCTCAGAACAGCTAGAAGCAAAATACCGCAAAATAATGAATATTTTCAGCCATTTCTCAAAATTGGCAGAATATTTCGTATCAGTCGTAAGAATCTTTATGAAAGAGCATTTAATAAACGCTCGTCCGATGATAAAGTTTTGGCGAAAATCGTAACCTCAAAAAAGTTAGAAGCCAAATTTGGCAAAAACTTCAACATTTCGTGTTCAATCTCGAGAACCGTTCAAAATAGCTGATCGGCCGTGAGGCTCATTTCGATAGAGAGCTTCAAGGGCTACATGTTCCTCAAAATATTTTACTCAAAACTCTTAACCTCTAAAAAGCTAAAAGCAAACTCCGGCTAAAAAAGCGTGAGGATAAAATAAATAATAGAAGAACAGTAGAATGGAAAACATGAAATTTCCTTTCCCCATATCAGCCACCTCAAGTACGAACCGTCACCTGTTAAATTTCAATATTCCCTCAAAAGAGGCGATTTATTTGCATACCTACCGTTTCGCCAGTGTCATGAATAAATCCCCTTACATCGAAAATCATAAGCGCCAGCACCCGTTCTCCCGTTTACTCCAAGGCGAAAATATGATTAATACCTGGGAGAAATAGTTTATTCCCGGATCATCCATTAGTGGAATTACCTCCCGATTCTTTAGTTCATGATGGATTATTTTCGGGCCATTATAGACACGGCCTCTTCCTCCCGTGCATCCTTTGATCGGATCAGCCCGCTTTAAAGTTCATTTAGGCCGTTTAGGGAACAAAATCGAACCGATTCATTGTACCATTGATATGAAATATTTAACTGCTATTTCCACCTGCGGGAATTTCATTGAAATTTACAATTAATATTCACTAGGGGGGAGGCGCGATATATTTAATTCAAACCACAGGCACTTGCGGCTATTAAATCGCATCGATTCATCGAGGGATGGGCTCGTAAATTTCCTCATGAATTTTCCATTAGATGGCCAATTAAAATTCCATTAGAATGCATGCTTTACATTTGAAAAAAAATCCCTTCAGGTAAAAAAACAATACCAACGTCCATTCATCATCGTTTCCCTTCATTATCCAGCAGGTGACTTCTATTGGATCATTTTCCGACTTCGCCTGCATCCCTCATTCCAGGCATCCGGTATTCAAAAGTTTCTTGCGGTTTCCAGGAACATTTTTCAGGTCTTCGGTGTTCCATTACTCTTTATGTCATTTCGAGCTTAGTTTTGGGATCTCTGATGCAATTTAAGCTCCCATTCGAGCCGCCAAAGAAGGGCCACGATAATGGGAGAAACCTGGATAGTCCTGTATGATCCTGTTTCTTGTTGGAGTCAATAATAATGCTCCAGAAATTACTGCTTTAAAGTACATTGAAGTATAATCTGGATTAACTCGAAATTCATGTCGCAAGGCAATAAGTTTTCCCAGAAATTCTGCTCGTCTCTACGTCCATTACCGGAAATCCAAATCCTTAGAGAGTCACTTTTCCGGCCTAAATAAATGTTCATATTTGCGGCGTTTTTCAAATGGAAGGGTCCAGTAATAAACACACTCTTGCATAGTCATGTGAGTAAAAAGTGCAATAAAGCACCGGAGTGGCTGGAATTTAAAGGGACATTTTACGCGATTTTGGGGACTGGATTAATAAGCAGAAATGGGCCACTCTCACTCGGACAATGGAACAACTGAATTTTCAGTTAAACTTCAACTTCCACATGAGTTAAAGCCCGGCAGTTAGGGAACACTCTGTATAAAACAATGCTGATTTTCATTAGCATGTGGATGAAATTTCATTCAAATCCTTCAATTCAGGCAATTTTCCAGACGAAAATTTCGAACGAATGCAGCAAAGAGTGAAAGTTTGGGAATACGATGTAAAAAATCCTCACTTGGACACTAATCGAAAAAACAATCAACATTGCATTGCAACTCATGCATCGGCAGAGTTTTATTGGTATCTGGATGAAATTTCCTCCTATTGCAACCATGCAGGAAAATTTTAAGGCATTTTAAAACTTGAAACGAACGCAGCAAAAACTGAAAGTTTGGGAAAACGATATAAAAATGATGATACTTTTCACTCATGCAACTGCCGAGTTTCATCATTATCTGTATGAATATTCCTTTAATTCCGCCCATGCAGGCAATTTCAAAGGCATTTTAAAGCTTGAAACGAATGCAGCAAAAACTGAAAGTTTGGGAAAACGATGTAAAAAAATCCTCACTTGGACACTAATCGAAAAAACAACTGAAACTTTTCATTCTTCCAGCGGGAATGTTTCATTAGTGTCTGAATAAATTTTCTTCAATTGCACCCATCAAGGCAATGTTCCAGACGATTTAAAGCTTGCAACAAATGCAGCAAAAACTGAAGGTTTGGGAATACGAAGGAAAAAGATGGCCACTTGGACACTAATCGAAAAAAGAACTGAAACCCTTCAATCTTCCAACGGGAAAGTTTCATTAGTGTCAGAATAAAAATTCCTTCAATTGCACTCATCCAGGCAATACTCCAGACGAATTAAAGCTTGAAACAAAGGCAGCAAAGACTAAAAGTTTGGGAATACGATGTGAATAAATGCTCACTTGGACACTAATCGAAAAAACAACTGAAACTCTTCACTCTTCCAACGGGAAAGTTTCATTAGTGTCTGCATAAAATTGCCTTCAATTGCACCCATCCATGCAATATTCCAGAAGATTTAAAGCTTGAAACAAATGCAGCAAAAACTGTAGGTTTGGGAATCCGAAGTAAAAAGATGCTCACTTGGACACTATTCGAAAAAACCACTGAAACTCTTCCCTCTTCCAACGGGAAAGTTTCATTAGTGTCTGCATAAAATTGCCTTCAATTGCACCCATCCAGGCAATATTCCAGAATATTTAAAGCTTGAAACAAATGCAGCAAAAACTGAAAGTTTGGGAATACGATGTAAAAACATGCTCACTTGGACACTAATAGAAAAAACCACTGAAACTCTTCACTCTTCCAACGGGAAAGTATCATTAGTGTCTGAATAAAATTTCCTTCAATTGCACCCATCCAGGCAATATTTCAGAAGATTTAAAGCTTGAAACAAATGCAGCAAAGACTGAAATTTTGGGAATCCGATGTAAAAAAATGCTCACTTGGACACTAATCGAAAAAACAATTGAACCTTTTCACTCTTCCAACGGGAAAGTTTCATTAGTGTCTGAATAAAATTTCCTTCAATTGCACCCATCCAGGCAATATTTCAGACGATTTAAAGCTTGAAACAAATGCAGCAAAAACTGTAGGTTTGGGGATGCGATGTAAAAAGATGCTCACTTGGACACTATTCGAAAAACCCCCTGAAACTCTTCACTCTTCCAACGGGAAAGGTTCATTAGTGTCTGCATAAAATTGCCTTCAATTGCATTCAGCCAGGCAATATTCCAGAAGATTTAAAGCTTGAAACAAATGCAGCAAAAACTGAAAGTTTGGGAATACGATGTAAAAAAATGGTTACTTGGGCACTAATCGAAAAAACAACTGAAACTTTTCACTCTTCCAACGGGAAAGTTTCATTAGTGTCTGAATAAAAATTCCTTCAATTGCACCCATCGAGGCAATATTCCAGACGATTTAAAGCTTGAAACAAATGCAGCAAAGACTGAAAGTTTGGGAATAGGATGTACAAAAATGCTCACTTGGACACTAATAGAAAAAACAACCGAAACTCTTCATTCTTCCAATGGGAAGGTTTCATTAGTGTCTGCATAAAATTTCCTTCAATTGCACCCATCCAGGCAATATTCCAGACGATTTAAAGCTTGAAACAAATGCAGCAAAGACTGAAAGTTTGGGAATACGATGTAAAAAATCCTCACATGGACGCTAATCGAAAAAACAACTGAAACTCTTCATTCTTTCAACGGGAAAGTTTCATTAGTGTCTGAATAAAATTTCCTTGAATTGCCCCATCCAGGCAATATTCCAGAAGATTTAAAGCTTGAAACAAATGCAACAAAACTGAAAGTTTGGGAATATGATGTAAAAAAATGGTTACTTGGGCACTAATCGAAAAAACAACTGAAACTTTTCACTCTTTCAGTGGGAAAGTTTTATTAGTGTCTGAATGAAATTTCCTTGAATTGCACCCATCCAGGCAATATTCCAGACGATTTAAAGCTTGAAACAAATGCAGCAAATACTGCAGGTTTCGGTATACGATGTAAAAATATGCTCACTTGGACACTATTCGAAAAACCCCCTGAAACTCTTCACTCTTCCAACGGGAAAGGTTCATTAGTGTCTGCATAAAATTGCCTTCAATTGCACCCATCCAGGCAATATTCCAGAAGATTTAAAGCTTGAAACAAATGCAGCAAAAACTGAAAGTTTGGGAATCCGATGTAAAAAGATGATCACTTGGACACTATTCGAAAAACCCCCTGAAACTCATCACTCTTCCAACGGGAAAGTTTCATTAGTGTCTGCATAAAATTTCCTTCAATTGCACCCATCCAGGCAATATTCCAGACGATTTAAAGCTTGAAACAAATGCAGCAAAAACTGTAGGTTTGGGAATCCGATGTAAAAAGATGCTCACTTGGACACTATTCGAAAAAACCACTGAAACTCTTCCAACGGAAAAGTTTCATTAGTGTCTGAATAAAATTTCCTTCAATTGCACCCATCCAGACAATAATATTCCAGACGATTTAAAGCTTGAAACAAATGCAGCAAAAACTGTAGGTTTGGGAATCCGATGTAAAAAGATGCTCACTTGGACACTATTCGAAAAAACCACTGAAACTCTTCCAACGGGAAAGTTTCATTAGTGTCTGCATAAAATTGCCTTCAATTGCACCCATCCAGGTAATATTCCAGAAGATTTAAAGCTTGAAACAAATGCAGCAAAAACTGAAAGTTTGGGAATACGATGTAAAAAAATGCTTACTTGGGCACTAATCGAAAAAACAATTGAAACTTTTTACTCTTCCAACGGGAAAGTTTCATTAGTGCCTGAATAAAATTTCCTTGAATTGCACCCATCCAGGCAATATTCCAGACGATTTAAAGCTTGAAACAATTGCAGCAAAAACTGTAGGTTTGGGAATCCGATGTAAAAAGATGATCACTTTGACACTATTCGAAAAAACCACTGAAACTCTTTACTTTTCCAACGGGAAAGTTTCATTAGTGTCTGCATAAAATTGCCTTCAATTGCATCCATCCAGGCAATATTCCAGAAGATTTAATGCTTGAAACAAATGCAGCAAAAACTGAAAGTTTAGGAATACGATGTAAAAAAATGGTTACTTGGGCACTAATCGAAAAAACAACTGAAACTTTTCACTCTTCCAACGGAAAAGTTTCATTAGGGTCTGAATAAAATTTTCTTGAATTGCACCCATCCAGGCAATATTCCAGACGATTTAAAGCTTGAAACAAATACAGCAAAAACTGTAGATTTGGGAATCCGATGTAAAAAGATGATCACTTGGACACTATTCGAAAAAACCACTGAAACTCTTTACTCTTCCAACGGGAAAGTTTCATTAGTGTCTGCATAAAATTGCCTTCAATTGCATCCATCCAGGCAATATTCCAGAAGATTTAAAGCTTGAAACAAATGCAGCAAAAACTGTAGGTTTGGGAATCCGATGTAAAAAGATGATCACTTGGACACTATTCGAAAAAACCACTGAAACTCTTTACTTTTCCAACGGGAAAGTTTCATTAGTGTCTGCATAAAATTGCCTTCAATTGCATCCATCCAGGCAATATTCCAGAAGATTTAATGCTTGAAATAAATGCAGCAAAAACTGAAAGTTTGGGAATACGATGTAAAAAAATGGTTACTTGGGCACTAATCGAAAAAACAACTGAAACTTTTCACTCTTCCAACGGGAAAGTTTCATTAGTGTCTGAATAAAATTTCTTGAATTCCACCCATCCAGGCAATATTCCAGACGATTAAAAGCTTGAAACAAATGCAGCAAAAACTGTAGGTTTGGGAATCCGAAGTAAAAAGATGCTCACTTGGACACTATTCGAAAAAACCACTGAAACTCTTCACTCTTCCAACGGGAAAGTTTCATTAGTGTCTGCATAAAATTGCCTTCAATTGCATCCATCCAGGCAATATTCCAGAAGATTTAAAGCTTGAAACAAATGCAGCAAATACTGTAGGTTTGGGAATCCGAAGTAAAAAGATGTTCACTTGGACACTATTCGAAAGAAACACTGAAACTCTTCCAACGAGAAAGTTTCATTAGTGTCTGCATAAAATTGCCTTCAATTGCACCCATCCATTAATATTCCAGAAGATTTAAAGCTTGAAACAAATGCAGCAAAAACTGAAAGTTTGGGAATACGATGTAAAAAATGCTTACTTGGGCACTAATCGAAAAAACAACTGAAAATTTTCACTCTTCCAACGGGAAAGTTTCGTTAGTGTCTGAATAAAATTCCTTGAATTGCACCCATCCAGGCAATATTCCAGACGATTTAAAGCTTGAAACAAATGCAGCAAAAACTGTAGGTCTGGAAATCCGATGGAAAAAGATGCTCACTTGTACACTATTCGAAAAACCCCCTGAAACTCATCACTCTTCCAACGGGAAAGTTTCATTAGTGTCTGCATAAAATTGCCTTCAATTGCATCCATCCAGGCAATATTCCAGAAGATATAAAGCTTGAAACAAATGCAGCAAAAATTGAAAGTTTGGGAATACGATGTAAAAAAAATGGTTACTTGGGAACTAATCGAAAAAACAACTGAAACTTTTCACTCTTCCAACGGGAACGTTTCATTAGTGTCTGCATAAAATTGCCTTCAATTGCACCCATCCATTAATATTCCAGAAGATTTAAAGCTTGATACAAATGCAGCAAAGACTGAAGGTTTGGGAATACGATGTAAAAAGATGCTCACTTGGACACTAATCGAAAAAACAACTGAAACCTTTCATTATTGCAACGGGAAAGTTTCATTAGTGTCTGCAGAAAATTTCCTTGAATTGCACCCATCCAGGCAATATTCCAGACGATTTAAAGCTTGAAACAAATGCACCAAAGACTGAAAGTTTGGGAATACGATGTGAAAAAATGTTCACTTGAACACTAATCGAAAAAACAACTGAAATTTTTCACTCATACAGCGGCAGACTTTTGTTGGTATCTTATTGTTGGTGAAATTGCCTTCAATTACACCCATCCAGGCAATTTTACAGACATTTTAGGGCTAAAAAGAGCCAAAAAGTGAAAGCTTGGGAAGGCGCTGTTTAAAAAAATCCCCACTTGGACACTGTAGAGTTTTTTTAGGAAACGGTAGAGTTGTTAGAATCTGGAGGAAAATTCATTCAATTCTACCCGTCGATGCAATTTTCCAGATATTTCAAGCTTAAACGAATGCAGTAAGTACTGAAACTTTGAGAAGACCCTCGCTTGGACACTAATCGAAAAAATCACTGAAACTTTTCACTTATGAAGCGCCAGACATTGATTAATATCTGCACGAAATTTCATCCAAATCCACCTATCCAGGCCCTGTTCCAGACATTTTCACAGACACTAAACAAAATTCTCATTTATAAACTTCTCGAAGAATCAACTTTGAAACTTCTCTCACACTTTCAACTGCTGCCCTCAGTTTCTGCCCTCTGGCAGAAATTTCATCCAGATCCAGTCACTCAGGCACTTCAAGCAGGGAAACTTTCAAACTTTCCAACCAAAGATTAATGAAACTTTGGACACCATCAGACGGGTTTCGAACATATTAGTTCTCATCAGCTGGGTTAAGCCTGAAAACAACACTCCCGAAATCTGTACTTGTTTTCAACCCATGCAAACCCGTTTTGGAGGTGCCTGCGATTAACTCTTCCAACCGAAATTTCTTCTTCTTTTTCATTACCTTGAGTGGTGCTCCCAAGCAAAACCTCTTTAGCTTGGTCTTTAGCTTTAGCCCTCATATTATTACAAAAATGATCCAATGAATCCCTCCAGGATTGCGATCTCTTAAGCGGCTTATTCTTCCTCCCTAATGCGGCCAGAAGTCATCCGGGGCCAATTCGAGGGGGTATTGGCATGCAATTTTCGTTTCTCAACCCCCGAAATCTGGAGAGCGAGAATTTCAACGAGTTCGATCAAACTTGGAATCCAGAAATCCACAAATCGAATGGCTTACATTGTTATCATCGAATTACGTCGATTCTATTGGAATCGGCCCCCTTTGGAAGTCGTTTATTAAACTTCCAGTTTTATAATTTTCCTCTGTCCTATTAATTCGTTGTTCTCCAACCGATCAAACGAGTCAACGTGAACCTTAACAGGTGTATCGGTCTCATCCAACTGTATCTATTATTCAAATGACCATATGGAAGTCCAGTGGGACGGAAGTTTCTGGATGGTCAAATCTGGGGTATTTTAATATCGGCAGGGAATATATCAATTTTTCGGGGGCCATAAATACGCTTCAAATGGCAAATTGCTTGAGTGGAACATGTTCAAGCGATGATGTAGGCAGAAAGTTGAAAAACTTGGCAAAGACTGGCCCTCGATTTCTGGCAAAGGATGCGAGCACGCCTCTAAAATGGAAATTGCCTATTCAAGAACTTGGACGTGATCCATAGAAGCGATAATGAATTTTACTTTATTTCTTGTTAGCTCCACTAATCTTTTTGAGGTTTTTTTGCTAAAATCAGGCCATCCAGTGCGGACAGTTGCTGCCAAAAGACGAGCCTGTCTTCTTCAGCCATTTACTTGAAAGTACATTAAAACAATATAAAGCGATAAATCATAAACTTCTCAAGCAACAAGATAAATATAGGTGCTTAAACACTACTTCAGGAGTGGGCTGTGAAAGGGTTTCAGGCATATTCGACCTGCCGCCCTTATTTACTCAGTTTCTTTTCACTCCCGGCTTGTAAACCCAGATTGCTGGTTTCGCAAATACTGTTTTCAAAACGGGCGGCAAATGGAGAAAAGGCAGTATTTGCCACATAAATCCGCTATGGAAATTGCAAAACATACAGGAATAAAGGGGCCTGTGTTCTCATGTGCGGTTCTCTGCACCCTAATTGATTTATTCTCTACGCTTTGAAGCCCCAATTTTGCCAATAATGGGGCCTTGTTTGCTACTGATGTTAGTATTGATATAGTTTTATTTTTCAGGTAAGTGCCCTAAGCCGTTTTCCAAAGGTAAGCCCTGAGCCATTTTTGCATGGGAAACCGATTTCAACTCGTAAAACGTTACGTTACGTCTTTTCCTGCATTGACTGCTAAACTTCGACGCAATCCAACATTACACTGGATTTTTATTTGTTCCGAACATACCGCGTGCAATTCCCCAGAGTAGAGCTCAATTTCTATGTAGATGGTCTTAGTGAATGGATTTCGAAAGTAACGCATAAATCGGGGGTGAGGACGAAAATACCCTGAGTGGAACAAGGCAGGTGGGCCAATGCCAATGCATTGAACAGAGACGCCCGTCCATCCAGAACTCAACTCAACTGGTAGCTTTCGTCTTGTTTTAGTGCACGCACTGGGGCCTGCGCTTTGTCGCTCTAATGGCAAGGGGAGTTTTGGGATGTTTGGGGATGATGGGGGTGAAAAATTTGTTGGCAAGTGTTTGTCTCAGGCACACCCAGTGCGGGTTTGGAGCCTATAAGCTCTCATCAGCTGGGTTTCGCCTGACTACAATCCCGAAAATACAAGTACAGGTTTTGGTAGTTACTTTCAGGCGGAAGCCAGCTGATGGGAGTGAATAGGCTCGAAACGCGTCCTAGAGGAGCTTGATATTAGCACACCTCGGGTTACTGTACTCTGTATGAAAAACTTTTGTCGGCTCTAATGATGCCGAAAATTTCCCTGTTCTTTGTGTGGAAAGTTTGAAAATTCCTGGAAAAGTGCCTGAGTGAATGGATCTGGATGGAATTGCGGCCAAAGGTTAATTGAAGCCTGCGGTTAAAAGTGTGACAGAAGTTACAGGTGATTTTTTCGAGAGTTTCTACGTGACGATTTTTTATATATCGAATTCCCAAACTTTCATCTTTGTTGCCTTAGTTAAAGCTTGAAAATGTCTGGAAAAGTGCTCCAATTGGTGGATTTAGATAAAGATAAAGATAAAGTTCAGATACCAATCACAGTCTGTCCTTGCATGAGCGAGAAGAAGAGAAGATGATTCTAGTATTAGTGTCCAAGTGAGGTTTTTTCAATTAGAGTCTTCCCTAACTTTCAGTGTGCTGCATTAGCTAAAATTAGCCTAAAATTAGCTTAAAGCTATAAAACCCTGAAAAAGGGCTAGGATTGGTGAATTTGGATGAAATTTGGTCCAGATACTAACGAAAGTCTACCGTTGCATGAGTGAAAAGTTCAAATTCATTTTTCGATTAGTCTTCAAGAGAGGCTGTTTCGTACAACGTCTTTCCTAACGTTCAGTCTGTTGCATTAGTTAAAGGTAGAAACTGTCTGGAGAAGTGCTTGGAATGACAAAGTTGGATGAAATTTGGTCCAGATACCGACGAAGGTCTGGGATTGCATGAGCCAGAAGTTGCAGTTGATTTTTGTATTAGTGTCCAAGTGACGATTTTTTTGTATAGTCTTCAAAATCTTCAGTATTTCCTGTATTCGTTTCAAGTTTTAAAATATCTTGAAAATTCCCTGGATGGATGCAATTGAAGGAAATTGCATCCAGACACTAATAAAACTCTGCCGTTACACGAGTGAAAAGTTTGAGTTGTTTTTTCGATTAGTGTCCAAGTGAGGACTTTTTTTCTATAGTCCTCTCAAACCTTCAGTATTGCTGCATTCGTTTCAAGTTTTGAAATGTCTGGAAAATTGGCTGGATGGGTGTAATTGAAGGACATTTCACCCAGATACCAACAAAAGTCTGCCGCTGTATGAGTGAAAAGTTTCAGTTGTTTTTTCGATTAGTGTCCAAGTGTGGATATTTTACATCGTTTTTCCAAATTTTCAGTTTTTTCTGCATTGGTTTCAACCTTTAAATCGTCTGGAAAATTGCCTCAATGGGTGCAATTAAAGGAAATTTTATCCATATGCTAATGAAACTTTCCCGTTGAGAGAGTGAAGAGTTTCAGTTGGTTTTTCGATTAGTGTCCAAGTGAGCATTTTTTTACATCGTATTTCCAAACCTTCAGTTTTTGCTGCATTTGTTTCAAGCTTTAAATCGTCTCGAATCTTGCCTGGATGAGTGCAATTGAAGGAAATTTTATTCAGACACTAATGAAACTTTCCCGTTGGAAGAATTATGAGGTTCAGTTGTTTTTTCGAATAGTGTCCAGGTGAAGATTTTTTTACATCGTAATCCCAAACTTTGAGCCTTTGCTGCATTTGTTTCAAGCTTTAAATCGTCTGGAATCTTGCCTGGATAGGTGCAATTGAAGGAAATTTTAGTCAGACACTAATGAAACTTTCTCGTAGGAGAATGAAGAGTTACAGTTGTTTCTTCGATTAGTGTCCAAGTGAGCATGTTTTTACATCGTATTTCCAAACTTTCAGTATTTTTGTTTAAAGCTTTAAAAGGTCTGGAAAATTGCATGGATGGGTGCAATTGAAGGAAATTTTAGTCAGATACTAATGAACTTTCCCGTTGGAAGAGTGAAGAGTTTCAGTGGTTTTTTCGAATAGTGTCCAAGTGAGCATTTTTTTACATCGTATTCCCAAACTTTCAGTCTTTGCTGCATTTGTTTCAAGCTTTAAATCGTCTGGAGTATTGACTGGATGGGTGCCATTGAAGGAATTTTTATTCAGACACCAATGAAACATTCCTGTTGGAAGAATGAAAAGTTGCAGTTGTTTTTTCGATTAGTGTCCAAGTGAGAATTTTTTTTACATCTTATTCCCAAACTTTTAGTTTTTGCTGCATTTGTTTCAAGCTTTAAATCGTCTGGAATATTGCCTGGATGGGTGCAATTGCAGGAAATTTTATTCAGACACTAAAGGTACTTTCCCTTTGGAAGAGTGTAGAGTTTCAGTTGTTTTTTCGATTAGTGTCCAAGTCAGGATTTTTTACATCGTATTCCCAAACTTTCAGTCTTTGCTGCATTTGTTTCAAGCTTTAAAATGTCTGGCAACTTGCCTGAATTAGTGGATTTGAAGCAAATTTCATCCAGATACTAATGAAACCCTGGCGATGCATTAGTGAAAAATGTTGGTTGGTTTTTCGATTAGTGTCCAAGTGAGGATTTTTTACATCGCCTTCCCACACCTTCAATTATGACTGGATTCGATTCAAGTTTTAAAAATGTCTGGAAACGTGTTGGTGGATTTGCATAAAACTTCGTCCAGATGCGAATCAAAGTCTGTCATTGCCTGAGCGAAAATATCCAGATGATTTAAATCAGATTCTTCCCTAACTTTCGGTCTGCTGCATTAGTCAAAGCTAGAAAATGTCCGGAAAATTTTCTGGACGGGTGAAATTGAATGAAATTTTGTCCAGATCCTAACCAAAGTCTGCAGCTGCATTAGCGAGAAGTTTGAGTTGATACCTGTGTTAGTGTCCAAGTGAGAATTTTTAAGTCAGAGTCTTTCCTAAATTTAAGTCTGCTGCATTAGTTCCAGCTAGAAAATGTCTGGAAAATTGCCTGGATTTGTGAATTTGAATGAGTTGTCGTCCAAATACTAACCAAAAGTTGATTCTTCACTTCAATGAGTTTCCAAGTAACATTTTTTAGAGTCTCGCTAGTTTTCAGACTTTGCCGCTTTAGTTTAGAGCTCAACATGTCTAGAAAATTGCCTGGATACACCAATCCAGGCATTTATTCGCATGAAACCTGCTGAGGAAACGTCTGCTGCTCTGAGCCATTTTTGCATGAGAAACTGATTTCTCATGCAAATGAAAGTGGTAAAACGATACGTCTTTTCCTTCCCTGACTGTTAAACTTGGGCGCCATCAAACATTACATCCGATTTTTATTTGATTTGAACAGACGGCATCCAATTAATCAAAGTAGATCTAGATTTCTAGATAGTCTGATGGATTTCGACAGTGATGCATAAATAGAGCTGAAAGGAAAAGGGAAAAAATCACTTGCGTGAAACAAGGCAGGTCGGCCAATGCCGATGCGTTAAACAGAGAAGGACGCTCAGCTACTAGTCAGCTTCTGTCCTGTTCTAGTGCACGCACTGAAGGCTGCGCCTTGTCGCTCTAGTGGAAGGTGGAGTTTTGGGATGTCTGGGTGCAATAATCTCTAAATTAACTAACGGACATTTTCGAGAGTAAAACACCGGCTAGAAACAGGTCGCAGACCCTTACGAGCCCTCAAGCCCAGATAATTCTTGGCGGCGCCTATTTATAGCCGCCGCATTTTGGGCTGAAATTATCGCTCTAGGTTTGCAAAAACGCTTTTCGCTCAATAGCCACTTAATTGGAGTTTCTGGATTTAGTGGCCAGATTAATTAGGTTGCGTATACAAAAAGGGGCCGGATTCTTTTTGTGTAACCCGAAGCGCCCCACGTTTGGTCTGGATTTTGTGCCAGAATGCAGTCGATGTTGATTGATCGATCGTGTCGGGTTTTTCATTGTTGCTGAATATTGTTGCGTCGTCAATTTACTCCTTAGCAATAGTGCATTGTTATGTAGCTCTGGCTTTCAAGCGAAAAAAAAAACAACCATTTTCCAATTAAATTCGATCAAACCATACAAACGCTTTAAAACGGCCCGGACCGATTGGCTGTTTATTTATTTGTGTATCTCTCAGATGTATACAGCTGTTTTCACGGTGAAATAATCGCTATTTTGCCGGTTAACTGCAGGAAAAATATACAGGCACTTGAATTAGACACAACAGCGGTGCTTTTTTCGATATCGCAGCCGAATTGATCTTATCACTCCGGGGCGAATTGCACGGTTTAAGTGTCTGCAGGAATGGAAGACACCTGCTGACCCAAAACTATCGACCTGGATTCCAGGCCGATCCTAATAAGTCTTTCTACCGTAAATCTATTGCTAAGATTTGCCGGAAGGAGCCTCCAAGTTCCCGGCAGAAGTTATGCGGCCTCCGGGCTCTATTTGCTCAACACATTGCAACCTCCATTAATCGCAATTTCGCTTTAAACTACTCGGAAATTTTGCGGAAAAAATTAATCAATATCCTTGTCGCATTGCGAGCCCATGGACGTAAAAAAATGATTGATATTCGACAATGAAACTGGCACACAACTATGTTGGGGGTAACTTGATTAGAATTTTGTACACCATTGAAAAGCAGCGCCCTCTGTCCGATCACCATGCAACTAGTTGATGAAATAGCAATATCATTAAAAAAAGACCCCAACTTCCTCAACTCGAGGCATTTGACCTGCAACGTCTAGTTTGTATTCCCAAACACACACATATAGACAACAACAAAGTTAGAGCGGAAAAGACCCCGGCCAGAAACTATTCAAATGGATCCGTCATATCATCTATTATTTGTTGTGCAGACTGAGAAGTTGGAAAGTTTGGGGACGTGTTAACAGCCCATAGAGCAGTGTAGCGGAGCGACAGCAACGCTAACAATATTTGTTCAAGCCATGTAGACAATCTAGCGGCCATTTCTCGTTTTGCGTTTTTCCAGTCGGAAAGAACGCAAGAAAATACATGGAAGGCATTGTGCGCCCGACAGTTGATAGATGCTGACCTATGTGTTATGGGTGGCAGTGAAGCTGACTGGGCCGCTGCTGTTGTAGCTGTGTTAATTTACCGTGGCTCAATGTTCTTTTCCCGCACGTTTGCCAATTAGGATCTCTAAAATTCTAGAGGGTATTTAGATGAAAAATACTTGCTTGGAAACGACAGTAGCAACATTTCTTTAAACACTGATCACTCAGAAGAGAAATTTGATGGAAAATTGCTTTTCGGACAGCTAAATAGAGAAAGGTTTGCTCTATCGCTCCTGTATTTTCTAGCTTCTCCGATTTTTTCTACGATTTTTGAGAAATACTTTAACGCCATGAACTGTTTGTCTGAGCTTGGGGCTGAGGACTCACATATTAAAAAATTCGTCAATAAGAGCACAAATTAGTTAAAATTATTATCTCTGCGAGCTCAAATAGTGCAGGGTTCTCCCTATTGCGCTGCTGATTTACAAGTTTCCGCCAATTTTCCTCGATTTTTTAATTTAAAAACCAGACTGGGAAGTAGATTTTTCTCTCAAATTGTTGATAATTTGAAATCGAACATTTTCTAAAATTCATTAGGTAGAGCATCACAAATTAGATACAACGAGGCTTTTAACGCAGTTAAATAGAGCTAGCGCCGCTCTATTGCGGCTGTGATTTCCAAATTTCGATCGCTTTTCGTTGATTTTTCACAAAGACTTGAACACCAAACTGAGTATGGCCTGGTTGCTGAAGACTCGCATATTCAAACATTCATTACTTAGAGCGCAAAATAGATAGAGCACCCCCTTTCAGGTGTTAAATAGAGAACTCTGTTTCTGTAATTTCCAATTTTCGTTCGAATTTTGTTGATTTTTGGCGAAGACTTGAAAACTTGACAGCTTGTGCTGCTGTTTACGCGGTTAATTTAAGCAATGCTCTCCCTGTTGTTTGGCTGATTTCCATATTTCCACCTTTTTTCCCTCGATTTTTGAACTTAAAAGCAGACTGTCAAGTGGGATTTTTCACTCAAATCACTCAAAGTGGGACTCGAATTGGGGCTGAGAACTAACATATTCAAAAATTAATTCCTTTGAGCGCAAATTAGATAGAACGATGATTTTTACGCGGTTAAATAGGGCAAGGTCCGTTCTATTGCGGCTGTTATTTCCAAGTTTCTTACGATTTTCGTTGGTTTTTGACAAAGCCTTGAAAACCAAACTGCTTAAAGGACTTTTTCTCCCAAATTGTAGCTGAAGGCTCGCATATTCAAAAATTCTTAACTTAGAGCACGAAATAGATAAAGCGCGAGTTTTTACACGTATAAACAAAGAAAAGTTCTGTCTATTGTGGGGGCAACTTCTAACTTTCCACCAATTTTATTTATTTTTTAACTGGCTTTAAAACCAGACTGGCATAAGATTTTGTTGTCTCAAATTGCGGCTGAGCACTGACATATTCAAAAATTCTTTACTTAGAACAGACCTAAGATGGAGCATTAGTCTTTGAGCGGTTAAATAGAGCAGGAGTCGCTCTATTGTTAGGCTTATTTAAACATTTCTATGGTTTTCCGTTGATTTTTCACAAAGACTTGAAAATCAAACTGGCGATGGGCTGTTTGCATCTGCTCGTGGATGAAGACTCACATATTCAAAAATTCGTCCCGTAGAGCACAAATTAGATAGAGGGCTGTTTTTACGCGGTTATATAGAGCAAGTTCTGTCTTTTTGCGAATGCGATTTCCAATTTTGATCCGCTTTCTATTGATTTCTGAGAAATACTTGAAAACCAAACTGCTTAAAGGACTTTTGTCTCAAATTGTGGTTGGAGGCTCGCATATTCAAAAAACCTTAACTTGGAGCGCAAATTAGATAGAGCGCTACTTTTTACGCTTATCCATTAAGTAGGATTATTTCTATTGCTGGGGTAACCAGCTCCAAATTTCCACCAATTTTCTTTTATTTTTGGCAAAGACTTTAAAAGAAGACCATCAAATGAGTTTGATGTCTCAAATTTTGGTTGAGGACTAACATATTCAAAAATTCTTTACTTCGGGCAGAACCTAGATAGAGCGTTCGTCATTGAGGAGTTAAATAGAGCTAGAGTCGCTGTACTGTTACAAATATTTTCCCATTTCCATAGCTTTTCGATGATTTTTGACAAAGACTTAAAAATCAAACTGAGTATGCGCCGTTTACTTCCGCTTGTGGCTGAATGCTCGCATATTCTAAAATTCTTAACTTAGAGCGCAAACTAAATAGAGCGCTACTCTTTACGCTTACACATAAAGTAAGGGTCTTTCTATTGTAGGGGCGACTTCCAAATTTCCACCAATTTTCTTAGATTTTTCACAAAGAGTTGAAAACCACCGCAAATTAAATAGAGTTCTATCTCTTAAGCTGTTAAATAGAGCAGGATTCGCTCTAGTGTTCGGGTACTCTCAACTTTACCCGGGTTTCGGTTGATTTTTTTAAAGACTTGAAATCCGAACCGCATAAAAGACGTTTTCTTTCAAATTGTCGCTGAAAGCTCGCATATGTAAAAATTCTTTACTTGGAGCTCAAATTAGGTAAAACGCTGCTCTTTGCGTGGCTACATAGAGCAAGGTTTTCTCTATTGTTTGGCCGACATCCAAATGTCTACCTCTTTTCTTTGATATTTGACAAAGAGTTAAAAACCTGACTGGCACATGGGCTTTTTGTCTGAAATTGTGGCTGAGTAATCATATTTTCAAAAATTCAGTACTTAAAGCACAAATTAAATAAGGCTCTTTTCTTTTCGCGATTGAATAGATCGAGGTTTGCTCTTTTGCTGCACAGATTTTCAACTTTATTCGGCGTTATGTTAACTTTTGACAAAGACTTTAAAACTAACGTTGTCTGACGCTGTGAAATGCGGCTGAGCAGTAACACATTTAAAAATTTATTACGCAGCGCACAAACTAAATAGAGCACTTCTCTTTATGCGGTTGAATAGAACAATATTCGCTCTATTGCTCTGGTGACTTCCAAATTTTCAACTCTTTTCCTTGATTTTTGACAAAAACTTAAAAACCAGACTGGCAAATGCGGTTTTGTCTCAAATTGTGGCGGAGGTCTAACATATTCAAAAATTGATTACTTAGAGCATAAACAAAATAGAGCACATCTCTTTATGCGGTTAAATAGAGCAAGATTTGCTCTATTGCTCTGATAACTTCCAAATTTTCACCCCATTGTCTTGATTTTTGACAAAGACCCAAAAACCAGACTGCCAAATGGGTTTTTTGTCTCAAATTGTGGCGGAGGTCTAACATATTCAAAAAGTGATTACTTAGAGCATAAATTAAATAGAGAGTTTTTCGTTGCGCTGTTAATTAGAGCAGCATTCGCTCTCTTGCTAGAGTTGCTTCAAAATTTTACGGTATCTTCTTTGATTTTTTGGCAAAGACTTGAAACCTAGACTGGCAAATGGACTTTTGCCTCAAATTGGGGCTGAAGCTCAAATAGAGCTCTTCCCTTTGCGGGATTAGATAGAGCAAGGTTTTCTCTATTGCTCCAGCGACCTCCAAATTTCCAGCCATTTCCCGTGATTTTTTGACAGACTTGAAAACCAGACTGACAAATGGACTTATTGCCTCAAATTGTGTCTGAGGACTAACATATTCGAAAATTCATTACTTTGAAAACGTATTAAATAGAGCGCTTCTTTTGTTCGGTTAAAATAGAGCAAAAATCACTCTATTGTTTCAGTAATTTTTAACTTTATTTGGCTTGATCTTTGACAAATACGTTTTGTCTGAAAGTGTCGTTGAAGGCTCGCATATTCAAAATTCATTACTTAGAGCACAAATTAAATTGAGGGCTATTTTTGAACGGTTAAATTGAGCAAGCTTTGCTCTATTGTTACGGCGATTTTCTAGTTTATTGTTTTTGGTTGATTTTGACAAAGACTTGAAAACCGGACTGGCAAATGGACTTTTTGTCTCAAATTTTGGCTGAGGACTAAGATGTTTAAACATATATTACTTAGAGCACAAGTTAAATAGTGCGCATCTCTTCGCGCAGTTAAATAGAACGAGGTTCTCTCTATTGCTAAGAGGACTCCAAAATTTCCACATATTTTCATTGATTTTTTTGAGAAAAACTTGAAAAGTACACTCGCAAATGGGCTTTTTCTTTTAAATTGTAGCTGAGTATTAGCATATTGAGCAATTCCTTACTTTGAGCACGAATTAAATAAAGCGCTTAAAAAACTTGAAATCCAAACTGTGTAAAAGACAGGACTTTTGGTGTTAAATCGTTGCTGAAGGCTCTGCTCTTTACGCGATCAAATAGAGCAAGGCTCGCTCTACTGTCGCGCTGACTTTTAACTTTATTTGGCTTTTAGTTGATTTGAGAAAGACTAGAAAACCAGATTGGCAAATTGGTTTTTTGTCTAAAATTGTGGCTGTTAACCAACATGTTAACTTCTAAAAATTCTTAACTTAGAGCACAAACTAAATAGAGCGCTACTCTTTACGCTTACACATAAAGTAAGGGTCTTTCTATTGTAGGGGCGACTTC
Source organism: Dendroctonus valens (assembly GCA_024550625.1). Classification (NCBI taxonomy): domain Eukaryota; kingdom Metazoa; phylum Arthropoda; class Insecta; order Coleoptera; family Curculionidae; genus Dendroctonus; species Dendroctonus valens. The sequence continues at coordinate 161,314 of JAJTJO010000235.1, forward strand.
CAAATTTCCACCAATTTTCTTCGATTTTTGAGAATGACTTGAAAACCAACGCAAATTAAATAGAGTTCTATGTTTTAAGCGCTTAAATAGAGCAGGATTCGCTCTAGTGTTACGGGTACTATCAACGGGCTTTTAGCTCATTTTTTTAAAGACTTGAAATCCGAACCGCATAAAAGGCTTTTCCTTTCAAATGGTAGCTGAAAACTCGCATATTTAAAAACTCTTTACTTGGAACTCAAATTAGGTAAAACGCTGCTCTTTGCGTGGCTACATAGAGCAAGGTTCTCTCTATTGTTTGGCTGACATCCAAATGTCTACCTTTTTTCTTTGATATTTGACAAAGAGTTAAAAACGAGACTGGCACATGGGCTTTTGGTCTGAAATTGTGGCTGAGTAATTAGATTTTCAAAAATTCAGTACTTAAAGCACAAATTAAATAAGGCTATTTTCTTTTCTCGGTTGAATAGATCAAGGTTTTCCCTTTTGCTGCACAGATTTTCAACTTTATTCGGCATTATGTTGTTTGTCTCAAATTGTGGCGGAGGTCAAACATATTCAAAAATTGATTACTTAGAGTATAACTAAATAGAGCACTTCTCTTTATGCGGTTGAATAGAGCAAGATTTGCTCTATTGCTCTGGTGACTTCCAAGCTTTCACCTCATTCCCTTGATTTTTGACAAAGACTTAAAAACCAGACTAGCAAATGCGTTTTTGTCTCAAATTGTGGCGGAGGTCTAACATATTCAAAAATTGATTACTTAGAGCATAAACTAAATAGAGCACATCTCTTTATGCAGTTAAATAGAGCAAGATTTGCTCTATTGCTCTGATGACTTCCAAATTTTCACCCCATTTCCTTGATTTTTGACAAAGACCTAAAAACCAGACTGGCAAAAGGGTTTTTTGTCTCAAATTGTGGCGGAGGTCTAACATATTCAAAAATTGATTACTTAGAGCATAAATTAAATAGAGAGTTTTTCGTTGCTCTGTTAATTAGAGCAGCATTCTTTCTCTTGCTAGAGTTGCTTCAAAATTTTCCGGTATCTTCTTTGACTTTTTGACAAAGACTTGAAACCTTGACTGGCAAATGGACTTTTGCCTCAAATTGGGGCTGAGGCTCAAATAGAGCTCTTCTGTTTGCGCGATTAGATAGAGCAAGATTTTCTCTATTGCTCCAGCGACTTCCAAATTTCCAGCCATTTTCCGTGATTTTTTTGAGAGACTTGAAAACCAGACTGACTGATGGACTTATTACCTCAAATTGTGTCTGAGGACTAACATAGTCGAATATTCATTACTTTGAAAACGTATTAAATAGGGCGCTTCTTTTGTACGGTTAACATAGAGCAAAAATCACTCTATTGTCTTAGTAATTTTTAACTTTAATTGGCTTTTGCTTGATCTTTGGCAAATACTTTTTGTCTCAAAGTGTCGCTGTAGGCTCGCATATTCAAAAATTAATTACTTAGAGCACAAATTAAATTGAGGGCTATTTTTGAACGGCTAAATTGAGCAAGGTTTGCTCTATTTTTGGTTTATTTTGACAAAGACTTGGAAACCGAACTGACAAATGGACTTTTTGTCTCAAATTGGGGCTGCGGACTAAGAGGTTCAAGCATATATTACTTAGAGCACAAGTTAAATAGAGCGCATCTCTTCGCGCAGTTAAATAGAACAAGGTTCTCTCTATTGCTAAGGCGACTCCAAAATTTCCACATATTTTCATTGATTTTTTTGAGAAAAACTTGAAAACTACACTCGCAAATGGGCTTTTTCTTAAATTGCAGCTGAGTACTAGCATATTGCGCAATTCCTTACTTTGAGCACGAATTAAATCAAGCGCTTAAAAAACTTGAAACCCAAACTGTGTAAAAGACGTTTGGTCTTAAATCGTTGCTAAGGTTCTACTCTTTACGCGGTCAAATAGAGCAAGGCTCGCTCTAGTGTCGCGCTGACTTTTAACTTTATTTGGCTTTTAGTTGATTTGATAAAGACTCGAAAACCAGATTGGCAAATGGGTTTTTTGCTTAAAATTGTGGCTGTTAACTAACAAATTAAAAAATTCATTACTTCAAGCACAAACTACATAGAGCGTTTCCCTTAACGCGGTTGAATAGAGCAAGGTTCGCGCTGTTGCTCCAGCGACTTCCAAATTTTTACCTCAATTTTTAATGTTTTACAAAGAGTTGAAAACCAAACTGCTTAAAGGACTTTTTCTCTCAAATTGTAGCTGAAGGCTCGCATATTCAAAAATTCTTATCTTTGGGCACAACTTAGATAATGCGCGACTTATTACAAGTATAAATAAAGGAAGGTTCGGTCTATTGTGGGGGCGACTTCCAAATTTCCACCGATTTTATTTTTTTTTGACAGGATTAAAAACCAGACTGGCAAATGAGTTTGTTGTCTCAAATTGCAGCTGAGGACTGACATATTCAAAAATTCATTACTTAGAACAGACCTAAGATAGAGCATTAGTCTTTGAGCGGTTAAATAGAGCAGGAGTCGCTCTACTGTTACTATTATTTAAACACTTCTATGGTTTTCCGTTGGTTTTTCTCAAAGACTTGAAATCCAAACTGACTATGGACACATATTCAAAAATTCATCCCGTAGAGCACAAATTAGATAGAGGGCTGTTTTTACGCGGTTATATAGAGCAAGCTCTGTCTTTTTGCGAATGCGATTTCCAATTTTGTTCCGCTTTCTGACAAAGATTTGAAAACGAAACTGCTTAAAGGATTTTTTGTCTCAAATTGTGGCTGAAGGCTCCCATATTCAAAAAACCTTAACTTAGAGCGCAAATTAGATAGAGCGCTACTTTTTACGCTTATACATAAAGTAAGTGTCTTTCTATTGCTGGGGTGACTTCCAAATTTCCATCGATTTTCTTTTATTTTGGCAAAGACTTGAAAAGAAGACTATCAAATGAGTTTGATGTCTCAAATTTTGGCTGTGGATACACATATTCAAAAATTCTTTACTTCGGGCAGAACCTAGATAGAGCGTTAGTCATTGAGCAGTTAAATAGAGCTAGAGTCGCTGTAAGGTTACAAATATTTCCCAATTTTCCTGGATTTTCAATGATTTTTGACAAAGACTTAAAAATCAAACTGAGTATGGGCCGTTTACTTCCGCTTGTGGCTGAATGCTCGCATATTCAAAAATTCTTAACTTAGAGCACAAACTAAATAGAGCGCTACTCTTTACGCGTCTAAATAAAGCAAGGTTCTCGCAGCGAGCTGGGGCGACTTCCAAATTTCCACCAATTTTCTTCGATTTTTGACAAAGACTTGAAAACCACCGCAAATTAAATAGAGTTCTATCTTTTAAGCGGTTAAATAGAGCAGGATTCGCTCTAGTGTTCGGGTACTCTCAACTTTACCCGGGTTTCAGTTGATTTTTTTAAAGACATGAAATCCGAACCGCATAAAAGACTTTTCCTTTCAAATGGTCGCTGAAAGCTTGCATATTTAAAAACTCTTTACTTGGAACTCAAATTAGGTAAAACGCTGCTCTTTGCGTATATAATAGAGCAAGGTTCTCTCGATTGTTTGGCTGACATCCAAATGTCTACCTCTTTTCTTTGATATTTGACAAAGAGTTAAAAACCAGACTGGCACATGGGCTTTTTGTCGGAGTAATCAGATTTTCAAAAATTCAGCACTTAAAGCACAAATTAAATAAGGCTCTTTTCTTTTCGCGGTTGAATGGATCAAGGTTTGCCCTTTTGCTGCACAGATTTTCAACTTTATTCGGCATTATGTTGTTTGTCTCAAATTGTGGCGGAGGTCAAACATATTCAAAAATTGATTACTTAGAGCATAAACTAAATAGAGCACTTCTCTTTATGCGGTTGAATAGAGCACGATTTGCTCTATTGCTCTGGTGACTTCGAAAATTTCACCTCATTTCCTTGATTTTTGACAAAGACCTAAAAACCAGACTGGCAAATGGGTTTTTGTCTCAAATTGTGGCGGAGGTCTAACATATTCAAGAATTGATTACTTAGAGCATAAATTAAATAGAGATATTTTCGTTGCGCTGTTAATTAGAGCAACGTTCGCTCTACTGCTAGAGTAGCTTCGAAATTTTCCTTATCTTCCTTCCGTATCTTCTTTGATTTTTTGGAAAAGACTTGAAACGAAATTGGGGCTGAAGCTCAAATAGAGCTCTTCTCTTTGCGCGATTAGCTAGAGAAAGGTTTTCTCTATTGCTCCAGCGACTTCCAAATTTCCAGCCATTTTCCGTGATTTTTTGAGAGACTTGAAAACCAGACTGACAAATGGACTTATTGCCTCAAATTGTGTCTGAGGACTAACATATTCGAAAACTCATTACTTTGAAAACGTATTAAATAGAGCTCTTCTTTTGTACGGTTAAAACAGAGCAAAAATCACTCTATTGTTTCAGTCATTTTTAACTTTATTTGGCTTTTGCTTGATCTTTGACAAATACTTTTTGTCTCAAAGTGTCGCTAAAGGCTCCAATATTCAAAAATTCATTACTAAGAGCACAATTTAAATTGAGGGCTATTTTTGAACGGTTAAATTGAGCCAGGTTTGCTCTATGGTTATGGCGGTTTTCTAGTTTATTTGGTTTTTGGTTGATTTTCACAAAGACTTGGAAACCGGACTGACAAATGGACTTTTTGTCTCAAATTGTGGCTGAGGACTAAGATGTTCAAACATATATTACTTAAAGCACAAGTTAAATAGAGCGCATCTCTTTGCGCAGTTGAATAGAGCAAGGTTCTCTCTATTGCTAAGAGGACTCCAAAATTTCCACATATTTTCATTGATTTTTTGAGAAAAACTTGAAAACTAGACTCGCAAATGGGCTTTTTCTCTTAACTTGTAGCTGAGTACTAGCATATTCAACAATGCCTTACTTTGAGCACGAATTAAATCAAGCGCTTAAAAAACTTGAAACCCAAACTGTGTAAAAGACTTTTGGTCTTAAATCGTCGCTGAAGGTTCTAATCTTTACGCGGTCAAATAGAGCAAGGCTCGCTCTAGTGTCGCGCTGACTTTTAACTTTATTTGGCTTTTAGTTGATTTGATAAAGACTCGAAAACCAGATTGGCAAATGGGTTTTTTGTCTAAAATTGTGGCTGTTAACCAACAAATTAAAAAATTCATTACTTCAAGCACAAACTACATAGAGCGTTTCCCTTAACGCGGTTGAATAGAGCAAGGTTCGCGCTGTTGCTCCAGCGACTTCCAAATTTTTACCTCATTTTTTAATGTTTTACAAAGACTTGAAAACCAAACTGCTTAAAGGACTTTTTCTCTCAAATTGTAGCTGAAGGCTCGCATATTCAAAAATTCTTATCTTAGGGCACAACTTAGATAATGCGCGACTTTTTACACGTATAAATAAAGGAAGGTTCTGTCTATTGTGGGGGCGACTTCCAAATTTCCACCGATTTTATTTATTTTTTGACAGGCTTAAAAACCAGACTGGCAAATGAGTTTGTTGTCTCAAATTGCAGCTGAGGACTGACATATTCAAAAATTCATTACTTAGAACAGACCTAAGATAGAGCATTAGTCTTTGAGCGGTTAAATAGAGCAGGAGTCGCTCTATTGTTACTATTATTTAAACACTTCTATGGTTTTCCGTTGGTTTTTCACAAAGACTTGAAATCCAAACTGACTATGGACACATATTCAAAAATTCATCCCGTAGAGCACAAATTAGATAGAGGGCTGTTTTTACGCGGATATATAGAGCAAGCTCTGTCTTTTTGCGAATGCGATTTCCAATTTTGTTCCGCTTTCTGTTGATTTCTGACAAAGATTTGAAAACGAAACTGATTAAAGGATTTTTTGTCTCAAATTGAGGCTGAAGGCTCCCATATTCAAAAAACGTTAACTTAGAGCGCAAATTAGACAGACCGCTACTTTTTACGCTTATACATAAAGTAAGTGTCTTTCTATTGCTGGGGTGACTTCCAAATTTCCATCGATTTTCTTTTATTTTGACATCAAAGACTTGAAAAGAAGACTATCAAATGAGTTTGATGTCTCAAATTTTGGCTGTGGACTAACATATTCAAAAATTCTTTACTTCGGGCAGAACCTAGATAGAGCGTTAGTCATTGAGCAGTTAAATAGAGCTAGAGTCGCTGTAAGGTTACAAATATTTCCCAATTTTCCTGGCTTTTCAATGATTTTTGACAAAGACTTAAAAATCAAACTGAGTATGGGCCGTTTACTTCCGCTTATGGCTGAATGCTCGCATATTCAAAATTCTTAACTTAGAGCACAAACTAAATAGAGCGCTACCCTTTACGCGTCTAAATAAAGCAAGGTTCTCGCAGCGAGCTGAGGCGACTTCCAAATTTCCACCAATTTTCTTCGATTTTTGACAAAGACTTGAAAACCACAGCAAATTAAAAAGAGTTCTATCTTTTAAGCGGTGAAATAGAGCAGGATTCGCTCTAGTGTTCGGGTACTCTCAACTTTACCCGGGTTTCAGTTGATTTTTTTAAAGACTTGAAATCCGAACCGCATAAAAGGCTTTTCCTTTCAAATGGTAGCTGAAAACTCGATTATTTAAAAACTCTTTACTTAGAACTCAAATTAGGTATAGCGCTGCTCTTTGCGTGGCTACATAGAACAAGGTCCTCTCTATTGTTTGGCTGACATCCAAATGTCTACCTCTTTTCTTTGATATTTGACAAAGAGTTAAAAACGAGACTGGCACATGGGCTTTTTGTCTGAAATTGTGGCTGAGTAATCAGGTTTTCAAAAATTCAGTACTTAAGGCACAAATTAAATAAGGCTCTTTTGTTGCACGGATTTTCAACTTTATTGGCCATTATGTTGATTTTTGACAAAGACTTTAAAACTAAACCGCGTTAAAACGTTGATGTAAAAATTAATTACGCAGCGCACAAAGTAAATAGAGCACTTCACTTTATGCGGTTGAATAGGGCAAGATTTGCTCTATTGCTCTGGCGACTTCCAAATTTTCACCTCATTTCCTTGATTTTTGACAAAGACTTAAAAACCAGACTGGCAAATGCGTTTTTGTCTCAAATTGTGGCGGAGGTCTAACATATTCAAAAAGTGATTACTTAGAGCATAAATTAAATAGAGAGTTTTTCGTTGCGCTGTTAATTAGAGCAGCATTCTCTCTCTTGCTAGAGTTGCTTCGAAATTTTCCGATATCTTCTTTGATTTTTTGGCCAAAACTTGAAACCTAGACTTGCAAATGGACTTTTGCCTCAAATTGGGGCTGAAGCTCAAATAGAGCTCTTGTCTTTGCGCGATTAGATAGAGCAAGGTTTTCTCTATTGCTCCAGCGACTTCCAAATTTCCAGCCATTTTCCGTGATTTTTTTGAGAGACTTGAAAACCAGACTGACAAATGGACTTATTGCCTCAAATTGTATCTGAGGACTAACATATTCGAAAATTCATTACTTTGAAAACGTATTAAATAGAGCTCTTCTTTTGTTACGGTGAAAATAGAGCAAAAATTACTCTATTGTTTCAGTCATTTTTAACTTTATTTGGCTTTTGCTTGATCTTTGACGAATACTTTTTTCTTAAAGTGTCGCTGAAGGCTCCAATATTCAAAAATTCATTACTAAGAGCACAAATGAAATTGAGGGCTATTTTTGAACGGTTAAATTGAGCAAGGTTTGCTCTATTGGTATGGCGGTTTTCTAGTTTATTTGGTTTTTGGATGATTTTGACAAAGACTTGGAAACCGGACTGGCAAATGGACTTTTTGACTCAAATTGTGGCTGAGGACTAAGATGTGCGAACATATATTACTTAGAGCACAAGTTAAATAGAGCGCATCTCTTCACGCAGTTAAATAGAGCAAGGTTCTCTCTATTGCTAGGGCGACTCCAATATTTCCACATATTTTCATTGATTTTTTGAGAAAAACTTGAAAACTACACTCGCAAATGGGCTTTTTCTTAAATTGTAGCTGAGTATTAGCATATTGAGCAATTCCTTCGTTTGAGCACGAATTAAATAAAGCGCTTAAAAAACTTGAAATCCAAACTGTGTAAAAGACTGGACTTTTGGTGTTAAATCGTTGCTGAAGGCTCTATTCTTTACGCGGTCAAATAGAGCAAGGCTCGCTCTACTGTAGTGGTGACTTTTAACTTTATTTGGCTTTTAGTTGATTTGATAAAGACTCGAAAACCAGATTGGTAAATGGGCTTTTTGTCTAAAATTGTGGCTGTTAACCAACATATTCAAAATTTTATTACTTCAAGCAAAAACTACATAGAGCGTTTTCCTTACCGCGGTTGAATAGAGCAATGTTCGCTCTGTTGCCCCAGCGACTTCCAAATGTTTACCTCATTTCTTTGATTTTTTTACAAAGACTTGAAAACCAAACCTGAAAATGGGTTTTCTTCTCGCATAATATTAAAAAATTCTTCACTTAGAGCACAAATAAGCTCGAGCTACACTTTTTACGCTCTCAAATAGAGAAAAGCATGCTCTATGGAAGTGCAGATTTTCCCTTTTTTGCCATTTAGTCGATTTTTGATAAACACTTGAAAACCAGACTGGCAATTGCCTTGTTGACTCGGATTGTGGCTGAGGACTAACATATTCCTCACTTAGAGCAGAAATTAAATAAAAAGTTGCTCTTTGCGTTCTTTGAGGTCTAACACATTCAAGAATTGATTACTTAGAGCATAAATTAAATAGAGAGTTTTTCATTGCGCTGTTAATTAGAGCAGCATTCTCTCTCTTGCTAGAGTTGCTTCAAAATTTTCCGGTATCTTCTTTGATTTTTTGGCAAAGACTTGAAACCTAGACTAGAGATTTTTGGCTGAGGACTAACATATTCCTCACTTAGAGCAGAAATTAAATAAAAAGTTGCTCTTTGCGTTGTCACATAGAGCAGGTTTTGCTCTATAGTTGCTGCGACCCCCAAATATTTTTCGTTTTTCGTTGATTTTTGACAAACACGTGAAACCAGAACTGCGTAATGTACTGTTTGCCCCAACGTGTGCTTGAAGACTCGCACATTCAAAAATTGATCACTTCGAGCAACATCGCGATACAAAACTGCTCCTGGCGACATTAAATAGAGCAAACCTCCTATATTCAAGCTGCAAATTCCAAATTAATCCTGCAAATTCGTCATATTTCGACAATAATTTAAAACTCGACTTAGCAAAAATCAACAGTTGGATAACTGAACCACTTAATTAGTCACTCAATTCGTTCCCTTTACGGCAAAATAGCAAAACCTGCCGCGAATGTGCAAAGCAAACCGACCCAAAATTGCAGGAATTTACGGGCGAAAGAACGCCCGCTTTTGAAAACAGAGCACCTCTCCAGAGTTCTATTGGAGTTTTGCATGATGCCGATTCCCGTGAGGTGCATTTTAAGCTTCATTAAACCCAACTGGCCATGGTAAGACTCACATCGAAATTGTGCGGGTTAAGACGGCTTGCTCCTCTGGCTGTTATTAGCATGCTATTGAACTTTCCACTTAACCCAGTTCTGAATCATAATTTTCTTGAACTCCTATTTAGCCTATATGGGAATTGCGTTTGTGCTTTGGATATTAAATGAAACCGCACGGGTTTAATATGCTGAGAACTTAATATTCAATTCAGACGGAAAAGAAAAAGGGTCCACTTGACGCCCCTCCGAAGAATAATATACAACACACCCGCAACGATGTTTCGTCCTGCGAAGTTCTCAAGAATGAAATATTGGCCCCGAAACTTCACTAAGGAAAATGGAAAGGGGCAGAATACTAAATAACCCACTAAGATCCCAAATCCTAATTAGCCAATATGCACAGGATTTATTCAAGTCATAATTAGCGAGCCGTGTAGCTGCCTAATGGGGAGTTTTCATCTATTATTTATCGCTTTCGGACTAGGAAAATTGAATACAAATTGAGGCAATTTAATGGATTTTAATCGAGATGTTTGTTGTCCGCCGATCGCTAATAACCACGGTCGAATGACTCAATGGATTAGTCTGACTTTATCATAATCCACCGCTGTATGACGCACGTTTTATTAGAAATGCGCCCAAAGTTTTTGGGGCAAAAATGCCTGATTTGAATTGACCTCGTTTCGGGGTAGCAGAATTTATTGTCAATCGATAGACGGCATAATTTAATGCCAGCCAGAGACAACTGAATTTAAAGATAAGAAGTCGAATTGGAGCAGTTTTATTTACTGCCTCAGACTTATCATAACCACACAAAATCAATGAATGTTAATAGGAATCAGTGCACTGTTGAGATAAGGAGCGTCAAATGCGTTTTTTTTTCATAGAAAAAGTACTCATAAAATCTGAAAAATCCACTGAATCAAGACACAGTTTAAGGAGGATAATGATTTTGTTTGTGGTCTTGACAAATAGCAGTTAAAACATAAAATTTAAGAAAAACTGCTCCTACCATTGGTTTGCTGTTTCCTGCCTCCAAATAGCCCATTTGTTGGGTCCTCAAATCTCCTCAAAGTCCTCAAAACACCAAATTGGCCCTGCAATGTCAACCACTCAGCCTGACAACAAATGTCAGAAAGTTACCGGGTTGAAAAATCGCGTTTTCTTCCTCAAATCGCCCTTTCGGTTAGAAGAAACACGCGATAACGGTGAAGGGAATGTTTAACTGTTAGAAAATCCACAACTTCTTGCCGGGAGATTGAAAAAACAGGCAATTTTCGAAAATTTCCCGGATCGACCCGCCTAGTGTTTACTGACCAACTGTCATCAAACAATCGACTAGTTTAACGGAAAAGCACGAGAATCCACGAACTTAGTAAACCTTCTCAGTGAGACTCACTTAGAAGACTTTTTTCTTGAAGATTTTTTTCTTCACATTTCATAAAAAGCCTCACTTTTCTTAATTAATCGTTGCGCATTTATCAATTTTCCAACAAACGACCAAATTGTCACAACAAAGGGGCCATAAATCAAGGAAAAAAAGGTGAAACCGCCCACATAATGGCCAAAATCCAATAAACAATAAACCATTGATTAAAGTGGAACCTTTCAACCATTCGGCCGACCTGAAATATATTAAGCACAGATCCAAGTAATAATAATAAAAAAAAGGACAAACTAGGATTGAAAAGCGACAAATGCATCACAAAACAAGGTAGTAACCGACCAGGAAAATCTGGACTTTATTGGGCTGTTTCGAAATGAGGGCGATTTTCGTCGATTTAAAGGCTTTGGGAAAGTTATCATTGTGTTACCTAAGACCCACTTCCAGTATTTTTTTACTACGAATGCCAAAAAACAAATTTTAAAAGTGCAATTCAAGGATTTATAATCAAGGATCAAGAAGCCATTTTTTGACGCATACGTTTTAAAAAAAATTAGTCTAGTTGGGGATTTTGAGTACTGGAAAGCTCACAAATCTGCTCAAAATCGCCTAAACCTGAAGAGTTCCCATTCAGGTACACCACTGGAAGCAAAAATGCTCTTAGGAAGATGCAATTTCCCATGTTTACTTATATAAAAGCTAATAAAGTTAAACTGTCACTAGAGTTATAATTTATGAAAAACTTACCATCAACCTCCTCTTTCCAATGTCCAAATATATCATTTTCTTAGTGGAAAAGACTACAAAATACCTCAAAGTCCTTGAAACGCCAAGTGGGCCCTGAAATGCCAACAAATCAGCTTGACAGCAGACGTCAGAAATCTCACGATTTAAAAACTCGAGTTATTTTGCCTCAAATTGCACTTTCCGTCAAGGAAAAAAACGACAAAACGGTCAAGAGGAAGTTTAACTTTCAGAAAATTTCCAACTTTTTGATTAAAAATGGAACAAAATTGGAAATTTTGAAAATTTTCCGTACCGAATCACGCACATTGTTTACCAATCGCCATCAATCAATCGACTAGTTTGACGCAGAAACACGAAAATCAACGAGCTTTGAAGGCTTGCCAACTTGAGTGTCAGACGTTTATTGGGAAGTTTTCAACCCAAAATTCCAAAAGTAACCAATCAAACAGTCCATTTGATACCAAATCTGCTAAAAACAGCAAAATGACAATTAAATGTCAACAACTTTCAACCCTGACGGCTAATAGGCGCATACCAGGTCACTATGCCAACCTGACAACAGATGTCAGAAAGTCCCCGATTTGAGAAATCGAGTATTTTGCCTTAAATTGCACTTTCCGTTGAGAAAAAACGACCGGACGGTCGAGGGAAAATTTAATTCTGAGAAAATCGGAAATTTTTCGGCAAAAAATGAAAAACAGTGACAATTTTGGAAAATTTGCCGGATTGCCACTTTACTTCCAGGCGTTTATTGGAGCGTTTTTAGTTAAAACTCCACAGAAAACTACGGATTTTTTGCAACTAATTGCCTAGACTAAAGAACGTTAACTGGTGAGTTTTTCGAGCTTTTACGCCGTCGTGGAAAGAGTTCCTTCATGACGTTTCGCACGCACGAGTGACATGCATCTTCAGTTGAGGTTGCTACGAATTTCCGATGCTTTTTTTCCAATTTCAACAACTTGTTATGAATACTTGGATAAAAACATATTTTCGATTTGTTCAATCGCTTTTGCATTGTCCAGTTTGAAAATGGCAATTTTAAAACCCAGATTTGACCTTCAAAATGCACATTTTCTGAATAATTTTCCATTAGACAAAACGCGCTTTTTGGTTTTCTGATTTTCATTTTTAAGACTTCTGTAGGCTCAAGTTTTGCACTTTTGAAAAAACAAAATGGACAAGTTTTCACTCGTTTTTCCTAAATCCAAAGTATGCATTGCATTACGCACTTTCCCCCGATTTATTGGCCAATAAAGCGCGCAAATTATCGTAGGTCCCAGATATGAGCATGCAATCGGGTTGCAACCGATAAATCGTACGATTTATTGTGAATTTAGAGCATGTTGGAGATTATTGCGCATTGTGAACATTTTCTGGAAATTTTTGTGGTTATTTCTTGTGTTAACTCTGCAATAACATTGTTGGCAGCGATTTTCAAAGTAAAGTGTCTGTGGAATCATGGCTAAGGATATTTTTTTCTTTTTATTGGGTTTCTGATGTTGAAACTCTGTTGTATGCAATAAGTTTAGCAATTAATGAAAAAAACTAATCGCTTCTTGGGGGACAAGAGCAAATAATTTGGCTCTGGTTTCATTGTGTTCAAATTTATGTTGGTTTTACTGAAATTGCTTCAATTTATTGTAAAATGACGGCCAAGCAATTTATTGGCCAATAAAATTTGATCCTTGAAAGTAAGTAACTTTCAATCGCTTTTAAAATTTTGCAATGAAAAAACCGCAAATCGAATCTTTCAAAATACTTGTTTTCATTTCAAGTCTGTATTTGTTCTTCAAATGTTGCACTTTCCATAAGGTGAACCCGCACTTTTTACCTTCTAATATTGAGAAATTCTTACGAAAATTAATTTTAATTTTGCAACAGTTGACTTGCATCTTCAGAGGTATTTTTGCACCTCTGAAGATGCACGCCTCTCGTGCTTGCGAAACGTCTAGAAGAAATCCTTTTCCAAAATCCCCAATTATTCCTGCAAATCATGAAACCACCAAATAGACACATAGAAGGCGCAATAAATCAGCAAAAAACGCCAACACCGTCCACATAATGTCCAAAATCCAATAAACAATAAAGCATTGCTGGCAAATATAAAACACAGGCCAAAGTAATAATAATCTAAAAAAAGTATAAACATACCGCAAGAATAGGTAGCAAACGACTGCGAAAATCGGGATTTTATGGGTCTGGTTCGAAAAAGGGGGCGATTTAGGAGCTTAGGGAAAATGATCGTTGTGTTCCCGAAAATCCCATATTCAGGACGATTTAAAAACATTATCAGCAACTTAAGAGTGAAATTCCCTGATTCAACCAAAGCAGTTCGTTGCACTAAAACTTGGCTCGTAAACAGACTATTGATCGTTGTTTTGTAACGCTTTTCTAAGGGTTTTATTGCGAATGGGGCGCATTTGATTCACACAACCAAACTTCGATGAAAAACATTCGCATTGATTGGCGATAAGAAAACGGTCGACTAAGCGAGCGCGAGGGCTGATTTGGAAAGTTTCGTCAGCATCAATTTTTCTTCATCGGCCTAATAGTTTATTTAGCCGACTCGGGGCGCGGTTTACTTAAACTTTCATCGAAGATTGATATCCAAAGCAGCCTTTCAGTAATTCCGCGCATTTTGTATAAAACCCCCACAGGCCGCAACAGGTACAGGAAAGTTTACAACGAAAAGATTCATATCATTTGACACTGGAAAGCTTTTCGCGTATGGAGCAGGAAAATTCAGCAACACGATAGCGAAATACTTTCCAGCGCTGTTATCTGGATGTTTCGGCACGAAAGCCGGCTCCAATTTGAATAATTCACGCATAGCAAAACTGCATTTTCCCCGTAAGGACTTAATGGCTGTTCAGAGCCCTTTATTCAACTAATAACCACACGATAAAACAATATATAAGTAATTTTATAAACGATTTAAAGCTGGCCATGCCAATTAATAAACGCAAACAATCAGGCGCAAATACGAAGTATCACAGTCATTTTGTTGTTGGTTTTTCAATGTTTAAATAATTCACTGCCTACATGTTGATGCCGAAATCAGCAAAATCCTGACCGAGCCAGCCAATGCTGAGACTGTAATGCTGAAAGAGCTGGATCAGCAGCTCGTGTTCGTCCAGAAATTCGATTTTTTCAATTCGTGCAATTTCGCTTCGATCAATGGCATGATAGATTTGGACCATATCCCAGGCCTTCGCCCCTATCCAGCCATTATTAATGAAAATATCTCGCTGAGTCTCCAGATTTTTGCAGTGGGAAATTCCGGCCAGATTGCAGCCTCTGGCTCGCAGATTTCCCAGCATTATGTCCCCGAAAGTATCATTCATGTTGCACATTTCGTAATTGATAAAAAGCCCCGCGGAAAATGACGAGGAAAGCCACTGGAGCAGCCGATTGACGCACTCATTCTCCACATACACCAGCACACATTCAGCAATAAACAATGTGGGCTTATCGAACTTTATTTCTGCTTGTCGCAGCTTCTCCTTCAGCTGCGGAATGTTCCTCAGGTCCACTCCCAAGCAGTGAAAGTTGCCCGAATGCAGATCAGTGGAACTAAACTTCACCTCGCCATCCTGCTCGTAGATCCGGTCCAAAAGGGGCTTGTTCCGTTTAATCAGGTAGCACTTTTTTGATGTGACTGTGGGAAAGTCCAGCTCCACATAACACGAGATCACAATGCCCTCGTCCTTCAACCGCCAATACAGCGTATCAAAGCCGGCCCCAAAGTTGATAATTTGTGCGTTGCTGCCCGCTCTGCTGATGAACTTTTGGATGAAATTGTCCACTCCTTTCACGCGAGCGAAATAGCCCCGATTAATTTCGGGGGCTCGTCGCTCGATTTGCCTGACAAAATACGATATGTAATTGTCGGTCCAATAGCCCAATTGCACTGCGCCCCTTTTGCACTCGCTCGCATCGTCGTTTGTTGCCATTACGGGCTCATCACCCATTTTTCCTGCAAGGTAAACCAGAGTTTCTAGGTTAGGTGCTCTGGTTTGGGGGGCTTCGCCCCGCCGAATCACTCAACTAAGTGCTGTACTTACTAGTGTGTGCTTCGCTTTGATGTAATTCACTCCAGTGGGGGTTTATCGGTGGATTTTTGCCAGATTTTTCAGCTATTTTGGAGCTTGTATTGATATTCTCTCTGCCGGAGTTCTGTCAAAACTGACTTCTACTGCAAGGGTTTCCAACCACACAACAACCACAGCGGTCTCAAACGGTCTATAACTAGGCTGCAGGCGTTTACAAGGACGATTTTTCAAATTCCTTGAATTTTCCCGAGCAATAGCTGGCCGATAAAGGCTAGACTAGACGTAAATGAGCTCGCAATTAGCTTGCAAACGTTCCACGAACGTCTGGAATTGGCAACACTGATGTGCGGCCAAGTGTGCGCCGATAGGCAACACACTAAGCAGGCGCTTAAATTGCCGTCCATAGGCGGCCCCTGAGGGCGGCGCTCTATTATCCGAAGCCCAGGGGCGGTTCATTTTTTGGCGCTTTCAAACATCTACTTTTGCGTTTGGGATTTCTTGGGATTCGCAATTATCTATTGGGGATTGCTACTAGGGAGAGTAACCCCCTAGCGGAATGCGCCCTGAACTAGGAAATTGCGCGCAAAGTTTTAAAATTTCTCCACAAGCCTACAAGGCCTTAAAAGGCTCAAAACTCCAACCCCAATTAAGGTGTGCGTTTGGCTCTAACTCTGTCTAGCTGAGTGTAATTTGGGCATGTTAAAAGGGTGTTCACATAGAGAAACTTTCCTTTCTAGAGGATCCTTATTGAGCTGAAAACTTCCCAATTAACGCGGTGAAACTATTAAATAATTCGCACAAAGCCCCGGTTTGTGAGGTTTCGCACAGGGAAAAGGCCCGTTTGAATGAAATGATGAGCAAAGTTGAGACAAACGCCTGTAAATGACTGTTAAAAATTCATTAAAACTGTTCTTGGATGTTATGCGGAGGCGCATTAATTCCGCCGTTGAGTTTCAATGAGCAAAAGCGGAAATTTCCCTTTCGTCAGCCGGTTGTAAATTGTTTAGCTCTGGCTGCGATGTGGCTGTTGCGCGAAACAACAAGTTTATTATTAATAAAACACCGACGAATAAATGGATTTTACTCTCGTTTCTAATTAACTGATTAATCGTTGTAAGGCGGAAATTAATTGGAAAAAAGGGTTTGTATGGCTGGCAACTTTCCCAAATTGCTTTTCCGCTCTATTTACTCTGCAAGTGCAGACGCTGAATATTGAGAATTTATGCTCAGGAGGCTTATTTGGTCAGCAAACTGGGCTCAAATTGGTTGTTAACACAATCTATTGATATTAGCCGGTAACTTCAAATTCTCACTTGGTTTAAGTGGAGTTTATATGCATCGACTAGAGGCGCCTTTAACCACCTCGCAGTTATACTCCAAATGCGGATTTGAAAGCGAAAAACAATCGAGTGACGAGTCAAAGGAACATTGACGGTGGTTCTTTAATTGTCTTCAATTTCTGTCAGTTAATTACCTTCTAACTTTGCTATTTATGTTTTAACTTATAAAGTGTGTAAAGGTAGCTTGAAGCCTAATGAAAGGGCTTTAAAATGCGGGGTTAAGAACAAAAATCACTTAAGTAACAGTTGCAAAATGTGCCAAAGAAACATTGAACTCAGATCCTCAAGTGCCTTCAATTGCTGTCAGTTCATTACCTTGTATTTTCGCTATTTAACTTTTAGCATAAAAACTGTCTAAACGTGGTTGATGCCCAGTTATACCGCTTTAAAATGCGGGTTTATAAACGAAAATCACTTAAGCAACATTGGGACCATTCACCAAAGAAGCATTAGACGTAGTTCTTCAAGTGTCTTCAATTTCGGTCAGATAATTATCTTCTAACTTCGCGATTCAAGTTTGAACTGAAAAAAGTTTCAAAGGTAGCTTGAAGCCCAATTAAAGTGCTTTAAAATGTGGGGTTAAGAACAAAAATTACTTAAGCAACAGCCGCATAATGAGTCAAAGAAACATTGAACTTAGATCCTCAAGTGCCTTCAATTGCTGTCAGTTCATTACCTTCTATTTTCGCTATTTAACTTTTAACAGAAAAATATTCTAAACGTGGTTGAAGTCCAATTAAACCGCTTTAAAATGCGGGTTTCTAGACGAAAATCCCTTAAGCAGCATTGGGGCAATTCACCAAAGAAACATTGGACGTAGTTCTTCAAGTGTCTTCAATTTCGGTCAGTTAATTATCTTTTAACTTCGCGATTCAAATTTCAACTTAAAAAGTTTCTAAAGGTAGCTTGAAGCCCAATTAAAGCCCTTTAAAATGTGGGGTTAACAACAAAAATTACTTAAGTAACAGCCGCACAATGAGTCAAAGAAACATTGAACTGAGATCCTCAAGTGCCTTCAATTGCTGTCAGTTCATTACCTTGTATTTTCGCTATTTAACTTTTAGCAGAAAAACTCTCTAAACGTGGTTGATGCCCAGTTATACCGCTTTAAAATGCGGGTTTACAAACGAACATCGCTTGAGCAACTTTGAGGCAATTCACCAAAGAAACATTAGACGTAGTTCTTCAAGTGTCTTCATGTTTGGTCAGTTAATTATCTTCTAACTTCGCGATTCAAGTTTCCATTGAAAAAGTTTCTACAGGTAGCTTAAAGCCCAATTAAAGCGCTTTAAAATGCGGGGTTAAGAACAAAAATTGCTTAAGGAACAGCCGCACAATGAGTCAAAGAAGCATTGAACTTAGATCCTCAAGTGCCTTCAATTGCTGTCAGTTCATTACCTTCTATTTTCGCTATTTAATTTTCAACAGAACAAATGTCTAAACGTGGTTGAAGCCCGATTAAACAGCTTTAAAATGTGGGTTTATGAACGAAAATGACTTCAGCAACTTTGAGGCCATTCACCAAAAAACATTAGACGTAATTCTTCAAGTGTCTTCATGTTCGGTCAGTTAATTATCTTCTAACTTCGCGATTCAAGTTTCAACTGAAAAACTTTCTAAAGGTAGCTTAAAGCCCAATTAAAGCGCTCTAAAATGTGGGGTTAAGAACAAAAATTACTTAAGCAACAGCCGCACAATGAATCAAAGAAACATTGAACTAAGATCCTCAAGTGCCTTTAATTGCTGTCAGTTCATTCCCTTCTATTTCCGCTACTTAACTTTCAACAGAAAAAATGTCGAAACGTGGTTGAAGCCCCATTAAACAGCTTTAAAATGCGGGTTTATAAACGAAAATTACTTGAGCAACTTTGAGGCCATTCACCAAAAAACATTAGACGTAATTCTTCAAGTGTCTTCATGTTCGGTCAGTTAATTATCTTCTAACTTCGCGATTCAAGTTTCAACTGAAAAAGTTTCTACAGGTAGCTTGAAGCCCAATTAAAGCGCTTTAAAATGTGGGGCTAAGAACAAACATTACTTAAGCAACAGCAGCACAATGAGCCAAAGAAACATGGAACTCAGATCCTCAAGTGTCTTCAATTGCTCTCAGTTCATTCCCTTCTATTTTCGCTATTTAACTTTTAACAGAAAAAAATTCTAAACGTGGTTGAAGTCCAATTGAACCGCTTTAAAATGCGTGTTTCTAGACGAAAATCCCTTAAGCAGCATTGGGGCAATTCACCAAAGAAACATTGAACGTAGTTCTTCAAGTGTCTTCATGTTCGGTCAGTTAATTATCTTCTAACTTCGCAATTCAAGTTTCAACTGAAAAAGTTTCTACCGGAGCTTGAAGCCCAATTAAAGCGCTTTAAAATGTGGGGTTAACAACAAAAATTACTTAAGCAACAGCCGCACAATGAGTCAAAGAAACATTGAACGCAGTTCTTTCAGTGTCTTCTAGTGCAGCCAGTTAATTTCTTTGTAACTTCCCTAATCAAAAGTGAACTGAAAAACTGTCTACACATAACCTGAAGCACACTTGAAGGTCTTTAAAACACAGGATTAATAATGAAAATTCGTTTGCAAACAATCTAATGATGAGCCAAATGATCTCTAAAGGTATTTTTTAAAGTGTCTTCAACTAATTCCTTGCTTGTAGTTCGTCATATACTTAGATGCGTCTTTTCCTTCTCCAGCCTCTAAAGCAAAGAAAATGTTGCCTAAATGTCGCCAAAAACGTTGAAAATGGCCTTGAATCAAGCGGGACAAACAATGCCCAAACAGTACAGTTTAGTAAAAGCCCGAAGAATGAACGGTTTCAATGTAAATGGGGCTTCTATTAAAACCAGCGTTAACGAGCTAGATTCCAAATAATATTAAACTCATTATTTTTAACGATTCCCCCCAGCACAGCGATGACTATGCGGCTGAAAGCGCGCCAAAGACTGATTTCCTGCCCTTTGTCACCATGTGAAATCCATTTTGGCCCTTATCCAGATCGGCTTTCAAATACATCTGCAATATTCACTCGCGTCAATCGACTTCCATGTCCAGTGCATTTATTTCCAAATATTAGCCGAAACTTAACATCGAATAAACCCGGTAATCGAAAAACCCCACACTGTCAAAACTAGGCAGTGGGTTTGAGTGCGCGCAACATACTAGTTGCCATGGAAATCGGACTGTCTCTCTCTGATGTGCGCTAGATACGAGGGTAATGCCCTATTTGCCGCAAGGACATGCAATTTATAAAATTGAGAAAGAAAGTCGGTTATGTGGAATTTCTCTACTCTGGCGTCGTCTTTCTCAGATATATCCACGTCCCGAAGGGAAATCTTGTCACCCTTGATTAAACCGGCACAGTTTCTAATTTATTTTTTCAAATTGAATATTCCTACACTCAGATTGGGCGGCATTTCAAGTGGAATTTAATAATTCTCTGTGCGGCGACTGCGGGATTTAGCATTTTTGCCAATAAAAGCAAAAATCCTACATAACCATCGGTGCTAAAGGAAAAATTAACGGCGTGCAATAAAGCTAAATACACAATAAAATTCAGTCAAGAGGTCTCATTTTTTTGGGCAGCCAATTTGGTCGTCTTTATGATTTTTTTTGGGTCAATCCGCGCTGATGACTCATAAAATAAACTGCCATCAGTTTTACTGGTCGTTTTTCCGCAACTATTTGGTTTTTCTGTTTAGTTTTATTGGCCGAGAATGACACGATTTTATGATCAGTTTGCAGGCCGAATTTTCTAAAACTGCCGTTAGACAACAGGTCGAAAATTTTCATTTAAAAGCTAAAACATATTTCCAGCTTCAGCTGCAAGCAAGCAATTCACCTCGACATTTATCAAAGGCAAACCACTTAAGGGAAATATCCGCATCGTGTCTGATTCGTTTTCATTTCGTTCTTTTTTGGGAAATGGAAAAATTGCAACCCTTTCGCGATTTTATCGCTACAAATGTGAAACGGACGATATCTCACAAAAACTACCTCTTTCACCGACTGACAGGCCAACATTTGCCCCCGCATATTGATGGGGCCTTATTAACTTCCCCGGGAAAGCCATATTTTGATGCATTCAAACGAAAAATCGAAGATTTAAATGGAAACAAACCAGATGGGATTTTCAGTGGCAGCCATTCAACACAAGCACCTGAAGTCAATTACATTTAATTATCCTCCATCTCTTGAATGCAATGCTTCATTCCAGACACTTTGGAAAAGTGATTAATGAACGTTTTCCACTCTGTTGTGACTGTTTTCGGCGCTGGAAAGCTTTATAAACGCCCGATGACTAACGATCAACCAAATCCCGATGCACCGTTAAAATGACAGTCAAATTTTTGGTGAAAAATTACAAAATACCACTTGAATCGCATCGTCGAGTTAATGAAGATTAAAATTTAAGTGTTTTAGGGTCATTTCTACTCGCTAAGAGCATGACTTTGTGGTAGAAATTGCCCAATTCGGACCGCTAAACACTGCAGGTGCATGAAGAGCATGACTGTGATAGATATTTGCCCATTCCGACCGCTAAACACTTCCGGTGCATTCAGTTTCTCAAGCAGAAGTTTTTTAGGGATAATTTCAGACTCTTGGCAACGTCGCAACATTTTTAGCACAACTTCTGGTAAAGCCTGAGGAGACGGCCTTAATCTTAATCCTAAGCAGACAAATGGAATTAATGAGCAATGAATGTCTGAAAAATGCAAAATATCGTCTGCGAAGTGTAAACTAAATGGCAGTTGCCATTTCAAAAAATTCTGGATATTCACCAAAAAACCTAATCAAAATAAAGCTTTGAGCAAACATAGAGCAAAGTGTGCTCTATTTAACGCTGAAAATTGAAACTTGCTAGCAAATCCCCTTTTTGAGTAATGCCGTTTTTCTAAACAGTCTGCTAAGAGGTGCGAAGTTTAGGGCAGCTAGCCAGCAGCAAATTAAAAAATTTCTGGAAAATTGCCAAACTCGCCCATCGCAATGAGACTTTGAGCAAATATAGAGCAAAGTGTGCTCTTTAGAGTGGAGTAAATGGCAACGTGGTCACAAATCCACTTTTTCAGTGACGCTCTTCTTTAAAACATTTTGCAAAGTGCGAAGTTTAAGAACAACGATTTTGCAACAGCAAATTGAAAACTTTCTGAAAAATCGCTAAAGCAACCGATAACAGTGAAACTCTCCAGCATGGGAAACTCACGTGTTTGCTATTGATTGGCTTCAATGAAAAGTTGCTAGCAATTTCTGTATCTCAGTAATCCTCTTCTTTAGAACAGTCCGCAAAGTACGAGGTTAAGGACAAAAACGAGCTGGAAAATGCAAATTCAAAAATTCCTGGAAAATCAGCAAAAGCTCCAATCGCATTGAGACTTCGAGCAAATATAGAGCAAATTGTGCTCTTTAGAGTGGAGTAACTGGCAACGTCGTCACAAAACCACTTTTCAGTGACGCTCTTCTTTAAAACATTTTGCAAAGTGCGAAGTTTAAGAACAACGATTTTGCAACAGCAAATTGAAAACTTTCTGAAAAATCGCTAAAGCAACCGATAACAGTGAAACTTTCCAGCAAGAGAAACTGATGTGTTTGCTATTGATTGGCTTGAATGAAAAGTTGCTAGCAATTTCGGTCTCTCAGTAATCCTCTTCTTAAGAACAGTCCGCAAAGTGCGAGGTTAAGGACAAAAACGAGCTGGAAAATGCAAATTCAAAAATTCCTGGAAAATCAGGAAAAGCTCTAATCGCATTCAAACTTTCCACAAATATAGTGGAAAATGTGCGCTATTCATTGCATGAAATAGAAATATTGTCGCCGATTCTCATTTTGAACCATACTCTTTTTTAAAACAGTACGCAAAGTGTTTGGGACAGAGAGGATCTGGCAACTGCCTATTAAAAAATTCCTGAAAAATCAGTAAAAGCACGTATCGTAATGAAATTTTCAGGTAATATAGAGCAAAGTGTACCCTATGGACTGCAACAAATCATGCATTAGTCACGATTAGGACTTTAGAGAAACGGTCATCTTTACAACAGTCTGCAAAGTGCCAAGTTTCAAGATAAACGTATTTGCACTAGCAAATTGAAAAATTCCTGTAGAATCGGCAAAAACACCGATCCCAATTTAAACTTTCCGCAAATATAAAGAAAAGTGTGCACTATTCACTGGAGGAAATAGAAAAATTGTCAACGATCCTTATTTTGAGCCACATGCTTTTTTAACACAGTCTGCGAATTGCAAACTTTCAGACAATCACGAGCTAGCAAACTGCAAATTCGAAAAATCCCTGCAAAGTCAGGGAAAACACCAATCGCATTGAAACCTTATTGAAATATAGAAAAAACTGTGGGCTATTCAGTGGAGAAACTAGAATCATGGTGACCAAACATCGTTTTAAGCAACGCTCTTTTTCAAAACAGTATACAAAATGTTAAGTTTAGGAGACAGGATCTGGCAACTGCATTTTCGAAAATTCCAGGAAAATTAGCAAAAGCACTTTTCGCCTTGAAATTTTTTTTTCGGAGATATAGAACGAAATGTGTACTATTCACTGGATAAAATAGATACATTGTCACCGATTTTCGGTTCGAGCCACACTCCTTTTTTAAACAATGTACAAAGTTTTAAGGTTGGCACAGACAGGGATTTGGCAACTGCCAATTCAAAAACTCCTGGAAAAACTGCAAAAGCACATATCGGAGTGATGCAATTTTCAGCAAATAAAGAGCGAATTTTGCCCTCTTGTTCTGGAAAACCGGCGCATTAGTCACAACTTCAGCTTTAGAAAAACGCATTTCTTTAAAGAGTCTGCAAAGTGCCAAGTTTTAAGACAAACGAATTTGCGGTAGCAAGTTTAAAAACTCCTGAAAAATCAGCAAAAACACTGATCGCATTGAAAATATCCGGAAATAGAGGGGAAAATGTGCACTAGTCACGGGAGAAAACAGAAACATTGGCAACGATCCTCATTTTGACCGACACTCTTTTTAAACACAGTCTGCAAAATGCAAAGATTCCGACAATGACGAACCAGCAACTGCAAGTAGAAAAATTCCTGGAAAGTCAGCCAAAGCACCGATCGCAGTGCCACTTCCAGCAAATATAGAGAAAAGTTTGCGCGATTTATTGGAGTGAATGGGAACTTGATCACAATTATTGTTATTGAGTACGGCTCTTCATTAGAACAATGCGCAAAGTGCGAAGTTTAGAACAGACACGAGTTGGAAACAGCTAAGTAAAAAAAATCCTGGACAAGCAGTAAACGTACCGATCGCATTGAAACTATTCGCAAATATAGACGAAAGTATGGGCTATTTAGCAGAATAAATAGAAACAAGGTAACCAAATCTTTTATAAAACAGTATAAAAGTGCTTAGTTAAGGACGAGGCAAGATCGGGAAACTGCAAATTCAAATATTCTAGAAAAATTGTCTAAATCCCCGATGGGATTGAAACTTTCAGCAAATATTGAGGAAAGTGTGTGCTATTCAAAGTAGTGGTTGGAAGCGTGGTAACTAATCCTCGTTTTGAGCAACGCTAACTTTTAAAACAGTCTACAAAGGGCGAATATCAGGACAAACGAGAGTTGAAAACTCCAAATTCAAAAATTTTTGTAAAATCAGCTGAAACACTGGTCGCAATGAAACTTTCAGGAAATATAGAGAAGACTTTCCGCTATTGAACGACGTCAATAAAAACTTGGTCGCAGATCGTGTTTTCGAGTAACGCTCTTCCTTAGAACAGTCCGCAAAAGGTGAAGTTTAGGACAAACAGGCGCTGGAAAATGCAAATTGAAAAATTCCTGAAAACTCAGTAAAAGCACCTATCCGAATGAAACTTTCAGCAAATATAAGGTGAAGTTTGCGCCATTGATTAAGGTAAAAGGCGCTTTAGGCAGATTTACCACGTTAGAGTAACGCTCTTCTTCAAAACAGTCTGCCAACGGTTAAGACACAGGAATTAGCAATACAAAATCAGCAAAAACACCGAGTGCAATGAAACTTTTCTAAAATATAGGAAAACTCATGCTCTAATGAATAACTGAAATGGTAGCTGAATCACATGTCGTGTTTTAGAGTAAAAAAAATCTGAAAAACAGTCCGGATTGAAAATTTTCAAATTCCTGGGAAATCAGCAAAATCACCGATGGCAGTGAAACTTTTCACCAAAAGAAAGTGAAGCGTTCGCTATTCATTGACGCAAATGGAAACTTTGTCCCAATTTTTTGGCTTAGTGATGCTCATCTTTAAAACAGTCCACAAAGTGCGAAGTTTAATACAAACAGGACCTGGAAAATGCAAATTCGAAAATTCCTGGAAACTCAGTAAAAGCACGTATGGAAATCGAGCTTTCAGAAAATATAGAGAAAAGCTTGCTCTATTGATTGAGGCTAAGGGCGCTTTAGACACATTTACCACGTTAGAGTAACGCACTTCTTCAAAACAGTCCGCAAACTTTTAAGACAAACAAATTTGCATTTTCAATTAGCAAATTCAAAACTTCCTGTAAATTCAGCATAATCACCGATCGCATCGAAACTTTCGCCAAATATAGAGAAAACTTTGCAATATTGGACGACGTGAACAGAGACTTGATCACAGATCGTCTTTTTGGGTACCGGTCTTCCCTAGAACAGGCCGCAGAGTCCGAAGTTTAGAACAAACAGGAGCTGGAAATGCATATTGAAAAATTCCTGGAAACTCAGTAAAATCTGAAACAAGTGGGTTTTTCGGGTTTTTAGGCCGTCGTTCGGTAGAATTTCTTCTTGACGTTTCGCAAGCACGTGTGGCTTGCATCTTCAGAAGTGGTTTGATTGAACGCTTACACTGTTCTGATGAGCGTTCAAGCAAACCACTTCTGAAGATGCAAGCCACACGTGCTTGCGAAACGTCAAGAAGAAATTCTACCGAACGACGGCCTAAAAACCCGAAAACCCCACTTATTTCAAGGAATGGCCTCGAAAGTCTATCTCTTTCAGTAAAATCTGTTATCGAAGTGAATCTTTTGGCTAAGATAAAGAAAGGTCTGCCCTATTGGCTGACAAATGGCCCTTTAGACACATTTACCACGTTAGAATTACGCTCTTTGTCAAAACAAAGTGCAAAAGTTTAAGACAAACGGTATAGCAAAAGCAAATTCAAAAATTCCTGGAAAGTAGGCAAAGCACGTATCATTATGAAACTTTTAGCAAATGTAGAGCAAAGGTTGCTCTATTGATTAAGGCAAAAGGTGCTTTGGACACATTTACCACGTAGATTTACAGTCTTCTTCAAAATACTCTGCAAAACTTTAATACAAACGAATTAGCAATTACAAATTCAAAAGTTTCTGTAAAATCACATGAAGCACTGATCGCAATGAAACATTCGGGAAATATAGGGAAAACTCGGAGCTATTGAACGGCGTCCATAAAAACTTGGTCACAGATCGTCTGTTCGAGTACCGCTCTTCCTTAGAACAGTCCGCAAAAGGTGAAGTTTAGGACAAACAGGCTCTTGAAAAAGCAAATTTAGAAATTCCTGGAAACTCAGAAAAAGCACATATCCGAACGAAACTTTCAGCAAAAATAAGGCGAAGTTTGCGCCATTGATTAACGTAAAAGGCGCTTTAGACACAGTTACCAAGTTAGAGTAACGCTCTTCTTCAAAACAGTCTGCCAAAGTTGAAGACACACGAATTAGCAATACCAAATCAGCAAAAACACCGAGTGCAATGAAACTTTTCTAAAATACAGGAAACCTCATGCTCTAATGAATAACTGAAATGGTAGCTGAATCACATATCATGTTTTCCAGTAAAAAAATCCAGAAAAAAGTTTCAAATTGAAAATTTCCTGGGAGATCAGCAAAAGTATCGATGGCAGTGAAACTTTCAACCAAAAGAAAGTGAAGCTTTCGCTATTCATTGACGCAAATGAAAACTTTGTCCCAATTTTTTGGCTTAGTGATGCTCATCTCTAAAACAGCCCACAAAGTGCGAAGTTTAATACAAACAGGGCCTGGAAAATGCAAATTCGAAAATTCCTGGAAACTCAGTAAAAGCACGTATGGAAATCAAACTTTCAGAAAATATAGCGAAAAGCTTGCGCTACTAATTGAGGCTAATGTCGCTTTAGACACATTTACCCCGTTAGAGTAGCGCACTTCTTCAAAACAGTCCGCAAAATTTAACGACAAACAAATTTGCATTTTCAATATGCAAATTCAAAAATTCCTGTAAAATCACCAAACTGACCGATAGCATTCAACCGTTCGGGAAATATAGAGAAAACTCGGAGCTATTGAACGGCACCAATAAAAACTTGGTAACAGATCGTCTTTTCGAGTACCGCTCTTCCTTAGAACTGGCCGCAAAAGGTGAAGTTTAGGACAAACAGGCGCTGGAAAATGCAAATTCAAAAATTCCTGGAAACTCAGTAAAAGCACCTATCCGAATGAAACTTTCAGCAAAGATAAGGCGAAGTTTGCGCCATTGATTAAGGTAAAAGGCGCTTTAGACACATCTCCCACGTTAGAGTAACGCTCTTCTTCAAACAGTCTGCCAAGACACACGAATAGCAATACAAAATCAGCAAAAACACCGAGTGCAATGAAACTTTTCTAAAATATAGAAAAACTCATGCTCTAATGAATAACTGAAATGGTAGCTGAATCACATATCGTGTTTTAGAGTAAAAAAAATCTGAAAAGCGTTCCAAATTGAAAGTTTCGTGGGAAATCAGCAAAAGCACCGATGGCAGTGAAACTTTCCACCAAAAGAAAGTGAAGCGTTCGCTATTCATTGACGCAAATGAAAACTTTATATAATCACCGATCGCATTAAAACTTTCGAAAAATATAGAGAAAGCTTTGCGCTATTCAACAGCATAAAGAGTCTTGATCACAGGTCCTCTTTTTGAGTACCGCTCTTCATTAAAACAGTCCGCAAAGTGCGAAGTTTAGGACCAACATAAGTTGCAAAAGGCACATTAAAAAAATCCTGGAAACTCAATAAAAACACGTATCCTAATGAAACTTTGAGCAAATAAAAAGCGAAGTTTGTTCCATTAATTAAGGCAAAAGGTGCTTTAGACACATTTCCCACGTTAGAATAAAGCTCTTCTTCAAAACAGTCTGCAAAATTTT
Organism: Dendroctonus valens; assembly: GCA_024550625.1. Classification (NCBI taxonomy): domain Eukaryota; kingdom Metazoa; phylum Arthropoda; class Insecta; order Coleoptera; family Curculionidae; genus Dendroctonus; species Dendroctonus valens. Next base: position 189,356 of record JAJTJO010000235.1, read on the forward strand.
TATAATTCTTGTAAAATTCAGCTAAATTCCTGTAAAATCACCAAAAGTACCGATTGCAATTTGCCCGAATCTAGGAACACTGTGGCTCTATCAATCTGTTTTTTGTACAAATTGAAAAATACTTTGAACAAACATAGAGCCAACTATTATGTAATGAATCTCTAATAGAGCCAGCTCTTGGGAGCTGGATCAAAGCATCTGAAATCAGAGGCAAACATCAGATGCAAAAGAATTGAACATTGAATTCGTCGACAAATAGAGCCCCTATTTCTCAGCCATTAAGCGAGAAACTTGAACCGTTCGGAGCTCGGTGGGAAACCTTAGTGTAAATTTCCATATCGTAATGAAAACGTGCCAGAAATAGATGCGAAAATACGCCCCAACTAGGTCAAATCATATGTTATTCCCATAGTGAGGATACTAAATTAAGGATTTAATTAACTTTATTAAACTTCATTTTTCCCGGTGCTGGTAAAGCTGGCGGTTAAAGCGAGAATGCGGATTACGAAGTAGAGTGAAATTTGAAAAAAAATCGGATTACTTGCCTCAATCCTCTCCACTGATGAGGGCTTTCACATCAAATATTCTTTGCCATTAAAGTGGAACGTGATCAGGGCATTCGGTCCCTCACATATCGAAAAATTCATATTTTATTCGTCAAAAAAAAAGGGATCAAACCGTTTCCAGACTGTTGCTAATTGCAATATTTTCTTGATTTTCAGCTCGGAAACAATGGAGAAGTGGGCAAACCTAAAGCGGGGTGTTAAAGTCGGAACCCTTCTGGTATGCAAGTGGAGACTAACCCCGATCGTTTTCACCCCATCAAAGCCCTCCATCTCTAACAATGTTTCGTCAGAAACATTGTCAACGATCCTTATTTTGAGCCACATGCTTTTTCAACACAGTCTGCGAATTGCAAAGTTTCAGACAATCACGAGCTAGCAAACTGCAAATTCGAAAAATTCCTGCAAAGTCAGGGAAAACACCAATCGCATTGAAGCTTTCTTTAAATATTGAAAAAACTGTGGGCTATTCAGTGGAGAAACTAGAATCATGGTGACCAAACCTCGTTCAAAGTAACGCTCTTTTTTAAAACAGTATCCAAACTTTAGGAAACAGGATCTGGCAATGGCATTTTCGAAAATTCCGGGAAAATTAGCAAAAGCACTTTTCGCATAGAAACTTTTCGGAAATATAGAGCAAAATGTGTAATGTACACTGGATAAAATAGAAGCATCGTCACCGATTTTCGTTTCCAGCCACACTCCTTTTTTAAACAATGTACAAAGTGTTAAGTTTGGACAGACAGGGGTTTGGCAACTGCCAATTCAAAAATTCCTGGAAAATATGCAAAAGCACATATCGCGATGCAATCTTCAGCCAATATAGAACGAAGTTTGCCCAGAAAATGATGCATTAGTCACAACTACCGCTTTAGGAAAACGCTTTTCTTTAAAGAGCCTGCAAAGTGCCAAGTTTTAAAACAAACGAATTTTCAGAAGCAAATTCAAAAACTCCTGAAAAATCAGCAAAAAGACTGATCGCATTGAAAATACCCGGAAATATAGGGGAAAATGTACACTAGTCACGGGAGAAAACAGAAACATTGGCAACGATCCTCATTTTGACCCACACTTTTTTTGAACACAGTCTGCAAAATGCAAAGAATCTGACAACGACGAACCAGCAACTGCAAGTAGAAAAATTCCTGGAAAGTCAGCCAAAGCACCGATCGCAGTGCCACTTCCAGCAAATATAGAGAAAAGTCTGCGCGATTTATTGGAGTGAATTTGGAACTTGATCACAATTCCCGTTATTGAGTACGGCTCTTCTTTAGAACAAGGCGCAAAGTGCGAAGTTTAGAACAGACACGAATTGGAAAGAGATAAGTAAAAAAATTCCTGGAAAAGCGGTAACAGCACTAATCGAAATGACACTTTCAGAAAATATAGAGGAAAGCTTGCTCTATTGATTGAGCCTAATGGCGCTTTAGACACATTTACCAAGTTATAGTAACGCACTTCAAATAGTCCGCAAAATTTTAAGACAAACAAATTTGCATTTTCAATTAGCAAATTCAAAACTTCCTGTAAATTCAGCATAATCACCGATCGCATCGAAACTTTCGCCAAATATAGAGAAAACTTTGCACTATTGGACGACGTGAACAGAGACTTGATCACAGATCGTCTTTTTGGGTACCGGTCTTCCCTAGAACAGGCCGCAGAGTCCGAAGTTTAGAACAAACAGGAGCTGGAAATGCATATTGAAAAATTCCTGGAAACTCAGTAAAATCTGTTATCGAAGTGAAACTTTTGGCAAAGATAGAGCAAGGTCTGTTCTATTGGGTGACAAGTGGCCCTTTAGACACATTTACCACGTTAGAATTACGGTCTTCGTCAATACAAAGTGCAAAAGTTTAAGACAAACGAAATAGCAAAAGCAAATTCAAAAATTCCTGGAAAGTAGGCAAAGCACGTATCATTATGAAACTTTTAGCAAATGTAGAGCAAAGGTTGCTCTATTGATTAAGGCAAAAGGTGCTTTGGACACATTTACCACGTAGATTTACAGTCTTCTTCAAAATACTCTGCAAAACTTTAAGACAAACGAATTAGCAATTACAAATTCAAAAGTTTCTGTAAAATCAGCTGAAGCACTGGTCGCAATGAAACTTTCGGGAAATATAGGGAAGACGTTCCGTTATTGAACGACGTCAATAAAAACTTGGTCACAGATCGTCTTTTCGAGTACCGATCTTCCTTAGAACAGTCCGCAAACAAGTTTAAGGCAAACAAGACCTGGAAAATGCAAATTCGAAAATTCCTAGAAACTCAGTAAAAGCACCTATCCGCATAAAACTTTCAGCAAATATAAGGCGAAGTTTGCGCCATTGATTAAGGTAAAAGGCGCTTTAGACACATCTCCCACGTTAGAGTAACGCTCTTCTTCAAACAGTCTGCCAAGACACACGAATAGCAATACAAAATCAGCAAAAACACCGAGTGCAATGAAACTTTTCTAAAATATAGAAAAACTCATGCTCTAATGAATAACTGAAATGGTAGCTGAATCACATGTCGCGTTTTAGAGTAAAAAAAATCTGAAAAGCGTTCCAAATTGAAAGTTTCGTGGGAAATCAGCAAAAGCACCGATGGCAGTGAAACTTTCCACCAAAAGAAAGTAAAGCGTTCGCTATTCATTGACGCAAATGAAAACTTTATATAATCACCGATCGCATTAAAACTTTCGAAAAATATAGAGAAAGCTTTGAGCTATTCAACAACATAAACAGTCTTGATCACAGGTCCTCTTTTTGAGTACCGCTCTTCTGTAAAACAGTCCGCAAAGTGCGAAGTTTAGGACCAACATAAGTTGCAAAAGGCACATTAAAAAAATCCTCGAAACTCAGTAAAAACACGTATCCTAATGAAAGTTTGAGCAAATAAAAAGCGAAGTTTGTTGCATTAATTAAGGCAAAAGGTGCTTTAGACACATTTCCCACGTTAGAATAAAGCTCTTCTTCAAACCAGTCTGCAAAATTTTTCTAATTCTTGTAAAATTCAGCTAAATTCCTGTAAAATCACCAAAAGTACCGATTGCAATTTGCCCGAATCTAGGAACACTGTGGCTCTATCAATCTGTTTTTTGTACACATTGAAAAATGCTTTTAGCAAACATAGAGCCAACTATTATGTAATGAATCTCTAATAGAGCCAGCAGGCAAACATCAGATGCAAAAGAATTGAACATTGAATTCGTCGACAAATAGAGCCCCTATTTCTCAGCCATTAAGCGAGAAACTTGAACCGTTCGGAGCTCGGTGGGAAACCTTAGTGTAAATTTCCATATCGTAATGAAAACGTGCCAGAAATAGATGCGAAAATACGCCCCAACTAGGTCAAATCATATGTTATTCCCATAGTGAGGATACTAAATTAAGGATTTAATTAACTTTATTAAACTTCATTTTTCCCGGTGCTGGTAAAGCTGGCGGTTAAAGCGAGAATGCGGATTACGAAGTAGAGTGAAATTTGAAAAAAAATCGGATTACTTGCCTCAATCCTCTTCACTGATGAGGGCTTTCACATCAAATATTCTTTGCCATTAAAGTGGAACGTGATCAGGGCATTCGGTCCCTCACATATCGAAAAATTCATATTTTATTCGTCAAAAAAAAGGGATCAAACCGTTCCCAGAGTGTTGCTAATTGCAATATTTTCTTGATTTTCAGCTCGGAAACCATGGAGAAGTGGGCAAACCTAAAGCGGGGTGTTAAAGTCGGAACCCTTCTGGTATGCAAGTGGAGACTAACCCCGATCGTTTTCACCCCATCAAAGCCCCCCATCTCTAACAATGTTTCGTCTTTAATGTACATGGCAGTGAATCTTCGCTTTATATCAACCTTTATACGCTATCAAACATTCAATTCGAAAGCCACTCGTAGAGTGAACATTACTCGACTCTTCAGTATTCCGACGTGTAGACGTGCGATAAGGCAGGCAGTTTTGCCGGAAAAGAAATAAAAGCATTGAACGACCGGACGACAATGAAATACAGAATTTTAACGTCCACAGAATTTACAAGTATTTTACGGTCTTCCAGAGGCTGGCGCGATTTAAGCTTCAATTTTCCCGAGTTTCCAGGCGAAGCTAACTGAAAAGAAATGCTTCTAGACCATTCTATTTTCGGCATATTTCGGCAGAACGATACAATTACTCGAAACTGAAAGTAATTAAAAAGTAAGCGAGTCTGGTCTCGGTCGAGGGCCTTAAAAGAACGATATTAAATTTGATAACTAAAGCACGGTGATCTAAGTACAAAATAGGAGCTTAGAGTTATAATGGCCGTCTTTATAGTTGGAGGCAACGTCGCCGGTTGCCTGCTGTTTTATTGTCTTTTTGCAATTATTCCGGTAACTAGTTTGTTTCCGACGGATTCCGACTGGCATTAAAACTTACAAAGACAGCAAGCTCCTAAACCGAATCCTGAGCGAAGGACCAAACTTTGTTTAATTTCATTTACCTCAATTTTGGGCAGACTCTGTTTAAAATTCACGCCCCTTGAAAGGCCTGAGAGATATAAAGCTGAATATTCTTGCGAATATAGAGCAAATATGGCTCTATAGAATAGGCCCAAATGGACTATTCATTTGACTCCCAAGTGACTTTTGGAAATTTTTGAAAATGCACATTTCGCGTCCGCCTCCGAAACTGGGCAAGCTCTATTTCAGAAATTCGCCCTTAGATCACCGAGGCAGATAGAGAACTGAAATTTTGTACGAACATAAAGCAAGTATGCCCCAATTGAACAGAAGTTTGAAAGTCCACTAACCTCCAGAGCGACTTTTGAGAACACAAAGTCGCTGTTCAAACGGTGCTGGCTCTATTTCAAAAAATTGCCCTAAAACGTCCTAAAGGGATAACGAGATGGGATTTTAATCAAATATAGAGCAAATATGGCTCCATTAGACAGCTGCAATTGAATTGTCCAATGAACTCAAGAGCAATTTCTAGACATTTTTGAAAACGTGATGCATGAAAACGCAACTATGCATAGGCTCTATCTGAAAAACGCGCTCTAAAACCCTAAGCAGATAATAAGTTGGAGCTTTTACTAAAAATAGAGAATACCTCGCGCTATTTTTGCAAATTTTTGAAAATGCGCATCACAAAACCTAAGTCCTAAATATATACAGAGCTAATTTTTTTTCTTGGACATAGAGCAAACATGGCTCTGTTGAACAGCGGACTGTGTAATATCGAATCAGATCCTTAAACATTCCTGATATTTTTTTAAAAGTGCAACTCAAATTCCTATTTGAAACTGTGCAGAAATTTTGAAAATTCGCCCTTTGAAGCTCTAAACAGATAGAGATCTGAAATTATAACGTCACATAGAGCAAAGATGAATTTATTGAGCAAATAATATTTCAAATCACATTAAAGTAAAAGGCGACTTTACGAAATTTTTGAATATGCGCATCTCAAAGCCGTTAATAAATGCCATGCTTTATTCGAAAATTTCGGCCTTGCAAGACCTAAGCAAATAGAGAACTGTATTTTTTTCGAAATATAGAGAACTATTGCTCTATTAAAGGGCTGCAGTTGAAATACTCTCTATACTCAAGTGTAATTTTTAGGCATTTTTTAAAATCTGATCTCAAAATCGCTATTTAAACCCGGTAGGTTAAATTTTTCCTGTGCTCTATCAGGCTGCAACTTTTACTAAACATAGAGCACATATGACGCGACTGAACGTCTAAATCTTGCAGGTTTCCTGAAGTCAAGAGTGTATTTGCAAATTTTTCTAAATGCACATCTCGAAGCCATAACTGAAACCGTTCAGGCTCTATTTGAAAAATTCGCTCTTATAGAGCCTGAATAGATAACAAGCTGCAATTTCTACTGAGTATAGAGCAAACATCTTATATTCAACAGCCAGGAAAGAAATTCCCATTTAACTCAAGGGAAACTTCAGAAAAAATTTCAAGTTGTGCATCTCAAAGCTGCGGTTGAGACTAGACAGGCTCTATTTAAAAAATCGTCCTTAGAGCACCTAGGCGGATAGAGAACTGCAATGTTTTATAAAGATAGAGCAGTTACGTCTCTATTGACGAGATGAAGTTGGAAAGTCCATTACGCCCCCGAGAAATTTTTAGATATTTTTGAAAATGCGCATCTCAAAGCCGCTGTTGAAACCATTCACTTTTTTAACAATTCGCCCTAGAAAGGCCTGCGCAGATATAGAGTTGGATTTCTTTGCAAAATACAGAAAAAATTTGACTGTCTTCAGCAGGAAAACTAGAATGTCCTCTAACTGTTAGGCTGAGTGTAACAAGAGTTTGTGCATTTCGAGGCAACTATTAAAAGTGTACAGGCCCAAGTTCAAAAATTCACACTTGGAAGCTCTAAGGAGGCCCAGAGCTTAATTATTTCCTTAGTATATAGCAAATATGTCGCTATAAATTGATAAACTCTAAATGTCCTTTTAGCGCCAGTTCATTTTGAAAATGTGCTTATTGAAACCGCTGTTGAAAGTTCTAAGATATTATACAGCTAGAATTGTTCCCAAACATAGAGCAAACTTGGCTCTATTAAACAGCGGACTATGTAATATCGAATAAAATCCTTAAGTATTTTTGAGAATTTTTTAAATGTGCATCTCCAATTCTTATTTGAAACTGTGCACACTATATTTTCAAAATTCGCCCTTTGAAGCCCTAGGCAGGTAGAGATCTGAAATTATTACGAAATATAGAGCCTGGACGGCTCTATTGCGCAAATAATATTTCAGCTCGCATTACTATAAAGGTCGAATTTGCGAAATTTTTTAATATGTGCATCTCAAAGCCGCTAATCAATGCCAAGCTCTATTTGAAAAGTTCACCCTTGGAAGCTTTAAGCAGATAGAAAACTGCATTTTTTATGAAATATAGAGCAAATATCGCTCTATTAAACAACAGCAATTGAAATGCCAATTAAAATTAAAAGTGATTTTTAGACATTTTTGAAAATGTGATCTCAAGCCGCTATTAAAACAGTGCAGGTTCTATTTAAAACTTTGCCCTAAGCCGATAGAGCGCTGCAACTTTTACTGAACATAGAGCACACATAATGCGATCGAACACCCATACTTTGCAGGTTTACTAAACCCAAGAGTCACATTTGCAATGTTTTCAAAATGCACATCTCGAAACCGTTCAGGCTCTATTTGAAAAATTCGCTCTTATAGAGCCTGCACAGATAATAACCTGCAATTTCAACTGAATAGAGCGCAAACATCCCATATTGAACAGGCAGAAAGGAAATTCGCACTGAACACAAGAGTTACCTTAGAATTTTTTTTAAATTGTGCATCTCAAGCTGCGGTTGAAACTGGGGAGGCTCTATTGAAAAAGGTCGCCCTTAGAGCACCGCAGTAGATAGAGAAGTCAAAAGCTTTACAAATATAGAGCAAATTATGCACTATTGACCAGCTTAACGCTGCAAAGTCCATTAAAATCCAGAGCAATTCTAAGAAAATTTTGAAAATGCGCATATCAAAGTTCCTGTTGGAATCGAAAACTTTTCTTGAGAAATCCGCCTTAAGAAACGCTAGGCAGATATAGAGCTGTATTTTTCCCAAATCTAGAGAAAATGTTCTTGTCTTCAACAGACAAAATGAGAACGTCCTCTAATATGCAAACTGAATTTGAAAAAAAAGTGCATCTTGAAGCAGTTCTTGAAACTATGCACAAGCTCTATTTGAGAAATTCGCGCTCTAAAGCTCTAAACTGGTAATAAGTTGGAATTTTTACCATATATAGAGTAGACCTCGAGGTATTGAACTGGTGAAACTGGAATATCCACTAAGCTCAAAATCAATTTTAAAAAATTGTTGAAATATCTGAAAGTCTATAGTCTGAAATATGCAGACTCTGTTTGAAAAATAATTTTTTTGAACAGGGCTCTATTCAACAGCGGATTGTGTAATGTCGACTCAGATCTGCAGATATTTTTGCCAATTTTTTAAAAGGGCATCTCAAATTAGTATTTGGAGCTGTGCAGTTTCGTGCAGGAAATTCGCCGTTAGCAGATAGAGATATGAAATTATTACTTAATGTAGAGCAAAACGCCTCTATTGAGCAGATACTATTCCAAAGCACACTAAAGTAAAAGGTGACTTTGGTCAATTTTTGAAAATGCGCATCTCAAACTATAGCCTCTATAAAATGCTATGCTCTGAAAAATTTGCGTTTCAAAAACCTATGAAGCTAGAGAATTCTAATTTTCGTAAAATATAGAGCAGACATCGGGCTATCGAATAGATAAAATTGCATAATTCTAAGGCTGCAAAGTGATCTGTAAAAAAAATTGAAAATCCTCATATTCAAGCCGCTGTTGATACGGCGCCGACTATATTTTGAAAATTCTCCCTTTAAAGCCCTAAGCAGATAGAATTCTGAAATTATTTCGTAACATAGATCAAATATGGCTCTATTGGGAAAACAGTATTACAAAGGACACTAAAGTAAAAGGTGACTTTGCAAATACTTTGAATATGGGCATCTCATAGCAGCTTTTGAATGGCATGTTCTAATTGAAAAAATCGCCTTTGGAAGCTCTAGGCAGAGAGACAACTGTAATTATTGCGAAATATAGAGCAAATATCGATTTATTCTACAGCAGCAATTGAAATGCCCATTGAACTGAAGAGTAATTTTTAGCAATTTTTAAGAATGTGATCTCAAAAGCGCTATTCCATGCTGGTTCTATTAAACAATTTGCTCTAAGCCAATAGAGCGCTGCAACTTTTATTGAACATAGAGCACACATAATGCGACGGAACACGAAAAACTTGCAGGTTCACTAATCCCAAGAGTGATATTTTATGATATGATATGCACCGAAACGCTCAGGCTCCATTTGAAAATTTCGCTCTTATAGAGCCTGAACAGATACCGAGCTCTAATTTCTACTGAATATAGAACACTCATCTTGTATTCTACAGACAGAAGAGGAATGGCCAACGAACTCAAGAGTAACTTTAGAAACATTTTCAAACTGCAGTTGAAACTGGGCAGGCTCTATTTAGAAAAATCGTCCTTAGAGTACCGCAGTAGATAGAGAACTGCATTTTTTTACAAATGTAGAGCAAGTACAGCCCCATTGAATAGATGAAGCTGGAAAATCCACTAAGCACTCGGATAATTTTAGAATTTTTTCATTTTTCATTTTTCACTCTACTTGAAAATTTCGTTCTAAGAAACCCTCAGCAGATATAGATCTGGATTTTTTACCAAATATAGAGAATATAAGCTTGTTTTCAACAGGTGAAATTAGAATGTCGTCTAATCTTTAGGCTTTTTTTTCAGGCTTTAAACTTAGGAGTTTAAAAAAATATATATTTTTCGAAGTAGCTTAATAAAACTGTGCAGGCGCTAGTTGCAGTTGGAAGCCCTAATCACAGAGCTGAATTTCTTCCTCATTAAAGATCAAAGATAATGCAATACTAAAGGAATTGAACACAATTTGAAAATTTCGCGCTCTAAAACCCTCTATTTAATGCTCTATTTAAAAAATTATCCCTTAGAACTCCTCAGCGCTTACGGAACTTATACTAAGCATAGAGCAAACATGGCTCTATTTAACAGCTGACCGTGAAAAGTAACCTAACATTCAAAAAAAATTTAAAGAATTTTTCAAAAGTGGGTCTCGTATTGGAAACTGTGCACTCTGTATTTTGAAAATTTCCGTTTGAAACTGTAAGCAGATACACAGCTGAGATTATTCTCTAGTATAGAGCAAGCATGGCTCTATTAAACACATAATATATTTATTAAAGTAAAATGCGACTTTGCGAAATTTTTGAATATGAGCATCTCAAAACCGCTGTTAAATGCCACTCTCTATTTGAAAAACTGGCCCTTGGAAGACCTAAGCAAATAAAGAACTCTAATTTTTGCAAAATATAGATCAGATATGCCTCTATTTAATAGATAAAATTGGATAATTTCCGAAGCTGCAAAATGATCGGCAAAAAAATTTTGAAAGTCTACATATCCAAACCGCTGTTGACACCGCGCAGAGTATTTTTTGAAAATTCGGCCTTAGGGGCCCTGAGCAAGGTAGAGATCTGAAATTATTACCTAACATAAAGCAAGGATTACTCTATAGAGCGAATAATATTTCAAAGTACATTCATATGAAAGGCGACATTGCGAAATTTTTGAATATGCGCATCTCAAAGCAGCTATACTTTATTAGAAAAATTTGCCCTTTGAAGACCTAAGCCAGTAGAGAAGTGCCATTTGTGAGAAGTATTAGGCAAACATTGTTCTGTTAAATAAATGAAAGTCCAAAATTATCTATGCTGCAGGGTGTTTTATAAAATTTTTTGAAAACGCACATCTCAAAACCGCTTTTTACACCGCGAGTATTTTTAAAATTCGCCCTACAAGGCCCTAAGCAGATAGAGATTTGAGATAATTCCCTAATATAGAGCAAGTACGGCTCTATTAGCCAGATAATATTGCAAAGCACATTTGGCTGAAATGTGAAATTGGGAAATTTTTTAAAACATCTCAATCTCATAATTTGAAACTATATGAAAATGTTGTGCTTTGTGGCTCGAAGCTTATCGAGCTTAGTAATTTTAACTGAATACACCAAATAAACCGCCTGCCCGGACTGAGGAAAAAAAAGAAAAAACAGAACCAACTTCTGTTCTAATCCAGGTAAAATCCATTAAAACATTGGAGATTTATGGGCCTAAAGGGAAACTCGTTTTTGCCCAACAGTCTAATTTGTCGCGCAATGGAAAGAGCCCGCCAAGGTGCAATGCTAATCCATAAAAACCTGGAGATTTTCCTGTTCGAGCTCTGGCAACATATTTCTGGATCCAGCTTAAGTTTCCCTGATTTAAAGCGTTAGCGCTCCGATAATGCAGCCCATGGAAAAACGGATCCTAACGAGCAAATGGGGAAATCGACAAAGACAGTTTTATGCCTGTTATTTCCAGCCGAAATCGAATTGCGTCTTTACTGTTAAAAATTATATACTGCTAGAGCTGGTTAGCTGACCGATGGGCCATTTCCTTAACCAGGAAATGGGATTGAACAAATTGAACCTGATGTTTGTCTCTAGTCCGCCTAACTGTTGTCTGTTGCTTTGTGTCTTATGTGTTAAATGTTTCCCTTTTAGGACTACTGAACAGTCAAATTGGCTGTCCATTGTCGGCAATGGAGACGCTGAATTATGGAAAAGCCTTTCTGCGTGAAATGATGTCGCGCGTTATACCTCGAAACCTATTTGTTGGGGTATGTATTTGTCGCTCAATGTGCCTTAATTGTTGCTGAAATTTCCTGCTTTTAACAAACAAATTCCTGATTTTCTCAAATCACTTTGATTAACCTGGGATTATTTTCCAGAATCGACTAGCCAACATGTCCATCTCAGACTTCAGGAAGAAGAAACTTCTCTATGTGTTCCACGTGTTTTTCGGTGAGTAAATTAAGCAAGAGTTAACAAATTTATGTAAAACTGTCTGCCCATCTGACTTCTGAGGGCGCCAGCTACAGTGGCAAGCGAGACGTTGACTGCAGCCCCTTTGGTGAACCTGCAAAGAGCGTATAACTATGAAGCGGTTATTGAAAGTTTGCATGCTTTATTTGAAAAATTGACGCTCTGAGGCTCTGATCAGATAGAGCCTAGTTTTCTCTGAACACATAGAGTACATATAGCTCTATTGGGCAAATGAAACTAGAAAGTTCTTTAAGCTGCATGATAATCTATCCATGATTTATGATAATATTATTAAGTCCAACTACGCTCGATTGTGGTTTTTGGGATTTCAAAGCCATTTTTGTATTTCTGCAGACTCCATTTGAAAAATTCGCCCTTTGAGCCTCTAAACAGATAGAGGTCAGCAGTTTTTTCTCAATATAGAATACATACGACTCTATTGGACAAATGAAATTAAAAAGTTCCTAAAGCTGCCGGGTGATTTATGGAATTTTCCAAAATTGTGCTTATTGGAACCCCATTTAAATCTGTGCTGGCGCTATTTGAAAAGGTCGCTCTTCGCAGCCCTAAATAGATAGAGACCTATATTTTTTCCCACTATTTCCTAGAGCGATTATGGTTCTATCGAACAGCAGAAATTAAAAAGTCCGCTAGGCTCTAATGCGGTTGTAAAACATTTTTGAAAATGGGCATTTCAAAACCGCTTTTAAAATCTTCCAGGGTCTATTTCAAAAATTCGAGGTTTGAGGCTATAAGCAGAGAGAGCTCAGTAGTTTTCTTCTAAACATAGAGTACATATAGCTCTATTGGCAAAATGAAACGAGAAAATTCTTTAAGAAACAGGATTTTTTTTAAAATGCCTTTCTTAAAGCCGCTGTTAAACCTGTGCACACGTTATTTGAAAACGTCGCTCTTTAAAGACCTAAATAGATAGAGACCTGTACTTTTTCCAATTATTCCGTAGAGCGATAATCGTTCTATGTAACAGCAGAAGCTGAAAAGTACAGCAAGCTCTAGTGCGGTTGTAAAACATTCTTGAAAATGGGCATTTCAAAACCGCTTTTAAATTGTTCCAGGGTCTATTTCCAAAATTCGAGCTTTGAGGATCTAAGCAGAGAGAGCTCATTAGTTTTTTTCTAAACATAGAATACATATAGCTCTAATGGCAAAATGAAACTAGAAAATTCTTTAAGAAGCAGGATTTTTTAAAAAATGCCTTTCTTAAAACCGCTGTTAACCCTGTGCACGCGTTATTTGAAAATGTCGCTCTTTAAAGACCTAAATAGATAGAGACCTGTATTTTTTCCAATTATTTCCTAGAGCAATTATTCTGTGGAATAGCAGAACCTGAAAAGTCCCCTGGGCTCCAGTGCTAAAACATTCTTGAAAATGAGCATTTCAAAGTCACATTTGAAACAGTGCAGGCTCTATTTGAAAAAATCGTGCTTTGAGGCTCTAAACAGAAAGAACTAAGCAGTTTTTTTCTAAACATAGAATAAATTTATATGGCTCTATTCGATAAATGAAACTAGAAAGTTCTTGAATCTGCAGGGTAATTATTAGAATTGTTTTAAAATGCCCTTCTTGAATCGGCTGTTGTATCTGTGCTGGCGCTACTTATTTGAAAATGACGTTCTTCGAAGGCGGAAATAGATAGAGAACTGAAAATTTTTCTGAATATAGAGCAAATTTAGTTGCATGGGCAAATATATGACTATCGAAAATTTTGAAAATGTAATATTCAAAGCAGCTTTTGAAATCGCACAACCTCTATTTGTAAAAATTGCGGTTTGAGTCTCTAAGCAGAAAGGGATCTCGCGAAGGAGTCAATTAGGTTCTAATATGGTTATGGGAAACATGTTTGCAAACCATGCAGGCTCTATTTCAAAAATTTACCCTCTGAGGCTCTACCCAGATAGAACCCTACATATTGTCCTCAACATAGAGCAACCATAGCTCTATTGAACAAGCGGAGTTAAATTGTCCACTTTGATCTTTATCAATTTTTGGAAGTTTGTAAAATGTGCATCTTAAAGCCGCTAGTGAAACCGTGAAGATTCAGTTAAAAAAATTCGTCGTAAGAGCGGTAACTCTTAAGGAACTGCAATTTTTACAAAATGTAAACAAAGTATGGCTCTATTGAATCAATGAAATTGGAAAGCCCAGTGGGCTCCAGATTGGTTTATTTTTTGAAAATATGCATTTAGAACCAGCTGTTCAAACCATGGAAGTTCTAATTTTTAAAAATCGCCATAGCAGCCCTAAGCAGATGGAGAACTTTAAATTTATCTGAATATAGAGAATCATGACTTTATTTAACAAGTAAAATTCCAAAGTCTGTTAAGATCCAGGGAGATTTCGGAAAATTGTAGAGAATGAGCATCTTGAAGCTACCATTAAAAATATGCAGGCTCATTAAAAAAATCGTTCCTACAAGCCTTAAACAGATAGTCTAGTGTCATTTTTACGCAATATAGAGGCACTATCGCTCTATTTAACCGTAAAAATACCAAATTCTGCAGAAGTGCAAGAGCGATTTATGGATTTTTTTGAAAATGAGCCTAGGCTCTATATGCAAAAGGTTTCCTAAGAAGCCCTAAGCAGATAGAGCTGAAATTTTTATAGAATATAGAGAAAACCTGGCTCTATGGAACGGGTGCATTTGGAAATCCCAATAAGCTGAAGGATGAGTTTTGAAAATGATTGAAATCGCGCAATTTGAAACTGTGCAGGCTCTATATAAAAAAATTGCCTGTAGAAACTCTAAGCAGATAAACGACTGTTATTTTAGCTAAAAGTAGATCGAAAATGACTCTATTTCACTGGCCAAGTTCGAAAGTCTACTTGGTTCTATACACATTTTGAGAATGCCCTGAAATGTGCATCTTAAAGCCGTTTTTGAAACCGTGCAGGTTCAATTTAAAAAATTATCCCTGAAGAGCTTTAAGGCGATAGAGAACTTCTATTTGTTCAAAATATAAAAAAAATAAGGCTCTATTGAAAGATGGAATTGGAACGCCCAGTAAGCTGCAGATTTATTTTAATAAATTTTTAAACATGCGCATATCTAAGCCGCTATTAAAACTATGCAAGCTTTATTAAATTTAAAAAATCGATCTTAAAAGCCCTAAGCAGATAGAGAACTGTAACTCATATTGAATATAGAGCAACCATTGCTCTATAAACAGGCGAAAATCCCAAGTGCGCTAAGCCCCAGAGTGATTTCGGAAAATTGTAAGCCTGAAGCCGCAATAAAAATTGGGCCGGCTGAATTTTAAAAAAATCGTTCTTAGAAGCTTTACATAGACAGAGAACTGTAATTTTTTCGGAATATAGAGAAACTGCCGCTCAATTTAACCGTTAAATAACAAAGACTTCATAGCTGAAGAACGATTTCAGGAATTTTTTGAAAATGCGTCTCTATATTCAAAAGTTTTCCTTAGAAGCTCTAAGTAGACAGAGCTGCAATTTCTACCCAATATAGAGAATGACTTGCTCTATGAAAGGGGTGCATTTTAAAAACCCATTGGTTCTACAGCAAATTTTGTAGTTTTTTAAAACCTGCATTTTCAAGCAGAGTTTGAAACTGTGCTAGTAAAAAAATCGCCTTTAAGAGTCTTAAGGCTATAGAGAATTGATATTTTTACAAAATATAGAGAAAGTGCGCCTCTATTAAAAAAGGAAACTGACAAGCAAAATAAGCTCCGAATTGGCTTTAATAAATTTTTGAAAATGCGGAAGCCGCTGTTAAAAATGTGCAAGCTTTAATTAAAAAATTAGATATTAGAAGTCGTAAGCAGACAAAAATCTGTTACTTTTTATGACTAGAAAGCAAACCAGGGCTCTATTTAAAAATAAAATTTTTAAAGTCCACCTGATCCAGAGTTGTTTTGTAAAATTGTTAAAAATGCCCACCCTGAAGCCGCTTTAAAACTGTCCAGGCTCTATTTAAAAAATCGTTCCTAGAAGCCTTAAATAGACAGAGAACTGTAATTTTTACGGAATATAGAGCAACTACCGCTCAATTTAACCGTTAAAATAACAAAAACTTCATAGCTCAAGAGCGATTTCCGGATTTTTTTTAAATGCTTGCAGGCTCTTTTTTTTTTCAGGAAGTTTTCTTTAGAAGCTCTAAACAGATAGAGCTGCAGCTTCTATCGAATATAGAGAAAGGCTGGCTCTATGGAACGGTCGCAATCAGAAAGTCCTCTAAGCTCACCCTTGAGTTTTGTAAATTATTGGAAACGTGCATTTCAGATCTGCTATTGAAACTGTGCAAGCTCTAGTTCAAGAAATCTCCCTGAAGAGTTTTAATAAGATAGAGAACTGGTATTTTTACAAAATATAGAGAAAGTATAGGTCTATTGGAAATATGGAATTATAAAGGCCAATAAGCTATAGATTGGCTTAGGAAAATTTTTGAAAATGCGCACTTCAAAGCCGTTGTTAAAATTGTGCAAGCTTTAATGTCAAAAATCGCTCTTAGAAGCTTTAAGGAGACCGAGAACTGTAGCTTTTACTGAATATAGAGCAATTATCGCTATAACCGTAAAAATACGGAAAGTCTTAAGTGCTCAAGAGCTATTTCCGAATTTTTTTGGAAATTCGTGCAAGCTCTTAATGCAAAAGTTTTCCTTGGAATCTCTAAGCAGATAGAGCTGTAATTTCTACCCAATATAGAGTACGGCTGGGTCTATGGAACGGATTCTTTCCAATAGCACGGAAAACCGACTGTACTCAAGGGTGAATTTTATAAATTTTTAGAAACTCGAATTTCAAAGGGACTGTAAAAACTCTGCGGGCTCTAGTTTAAAAAATTGCTCTTAGAAACTCTAAGCAGATAAAGGAATGACATTTTAGATAAAAATAAGGCAATCGTGACTCTATTGAACTGGCTAAGTTCGAAAATCCACTTGGTTTTATAGCAAATTTTGGATTTTTTTTTAAAATGTGCATTTAAAAGGGGCGTTTGATACTGTGTTATTTTTAAAAAATCGCGCTTAAGAGCCTTAATTAAGCCGATAGAGAACTGTTATTTTTACAAAATATAGAGAAAGTACGGCTCTAGTGGACTGTAACTTTTATGGAATATAGAGCAACTATCACTCTATTCAATTGTTAAAACAGCAACGTTTGCTGAGCAATTTCTTTAAGTTTTTGAAAATGCGTACAGGCTCTATATGAAAACGTCTTCCTTAGAAGCTGCAGATTCTACTCAATATAGAGATTTATGGTTCTATCATTCAATATTTCAGTTCTCATTCTAAACTAAATTCAAGAGAGAATTTTGTAAATTTTTGAAAACGCATTTTTAATCCGTCATTGACATTGTGCAAGCTCTACTTAAACGAGCCGATAGTGGACTACCATATTAAGCGAATATAGAGCAAACATGGCTCTATGGAACTGGCAGATTTATAAGCCTCAATAGAATCAAGGCTAATTTAAGCATTTTTTTGAAAATGCGTGTCTCAAAGCCGCTATTGAACGATGCAGGCTCTGTTTCAAAATTCTCCCTTAGCAGCTCTATGCAGATAAACAGATGCAACTTTTACCCAATATAGAGCAAGACCTGCTCTAGCAAACAGGTGCAATTAGAAAGCCCACTAAGCATTAAGGTGATTTTAGAACATTTTTGAAAACCTGCATCTCAAAACCGCGATAGCATCTCAAAACTGTGCAAGCTCTATTCAAAAAACTCTAGCCAGATGAAGAGCTGAAATTTTCAACGAATATAGAGCACGCATGGCTCTATAAAAGACATGATAGTGCAATGTCCATTAGGCTCAAAGGTGACTTTTGGAATATTTTTTTAATACGCATTCTAAAGGCGCTACTGAAACCCTGCAGGCTCTGTTTGCCTTTCTATGGCCTTAGAAGCCCTAAGCCCATCGAAAGCCCATTTTTACCAAATATAAGGCTCTATTGATCAAACAAAGTTCAAACGTTTTGTAGATTCCAAAGTAGATTTAGTGAATTTTTAAAAATACGTGTTTTTCGGTGAGTAAACTAAGCAAGATTTGGCAAAATTACCGAAATCCTTCTTCACTGTTATCTGAGGACACCCACTGCAGTGGCAAGAGTAACGTCGGTTGAGCCGGCAACCATCGGCTGAAAAACATACAAAAGAGGACTAATGAATAAATAAACGAGGAAAAATATTTAAAAAATAGGTTTTTTTTGGGTCCAATCAATATATCGAGATTAAATATTTAATACTGGATCGGCTCTAGCACGAAATGTGTCCCTGAAACCAGGGTTTTTTAACACATTTTTAATAATCCGTTTACCGTCTGATGGGCGTCGTCTCATCAACGACCTTAATGAAAAGCCATTAAACATATTAAAGTGATAAGAAAATAATGGTCCCACTTCTGTAGCGAAATGAATCAATTTTCCTTCAAAATTAAGGATTTATAGAGTCGTTTCCCAACTCATCCCCAGCACAGCGTTTTCCACTAGGGATATAAATCGAGTTTACGAGATTATGTCTTGCGATATTGCGACCCATTTTTGTCATCTTACTAACAAGGGGATTTAGTTTTCCACATTTTCACTGGCAAACTTTAAAGTTCCCAGTCGCAAAATGGACATTTTACTACAAATTAAACGTGCTTTTATTCCCAGCTAAATCACCCGCCCGGAGACTTATCATAAGTTTGTGTGAAGAATGTGGGGCAAACTTGGCGAGTTTCACTTTGTAAATACCTGAAAAAATGGACAAATTCCAACTTTTTTATGGCAAATTGTCGGTGGGGTAACGGTGCAGATCGGGCGCATGGAAATATTGAAAAATCTGTCGCCCGCACGTAAAATGGGCCTCGGACAGTAAAAGATTTCCCTTATAAATCGTCCATTTTTCCACAGAAACAACTCACATTATGCGATGTTTCCAACAAAGAAAACGGTCTTGTGCTTTGCATGCTAAACCTTAAAAGCCCCATTCAGAAGCGGATTGAGCAGGAATTTTGCACAAAAAAATAAACACTAATGGCAGTATTGCACTTTGAACTTTTCCCCGATTTATTGGCCAATAAATTGCTTATGCCTTCAAAGAAGCGACTAATGTTGCTTATTAATTTGCTAAACTTATTGCCTATTAACACCTGATTTCTTGTCATTTTACTTGGAGAATCCCTGCCAATAACATCATAGCACAAATAATCCCAAAATGTCCAGAACATTTTCAAAAATTGCAATAATGCATCTGGTGACCTTCAATAATTGCACCTATTTATTGGCCAATAAATCAGGAAGAAGTACGTAATGTTAAAACCATAAAAATGTTTTTGCTTTTTCAGATGTGAACCAAAGCGGCACCATCGACAGGAAAGACTTCGAGCTTGCAATTGAGGTAAAAAACTAACTGTTCCGGCGTAGCTCTAGATCATTTGCTTGATAATCTAAAAAAATCTTAATAAACGCGTTGTTTTTTTTTAGAAAATCTGCTCCTTGCGAGGATGGGCACAAGGAAGTCCCCAGTATCAAAAGACATTCGATAGCATGATCCTGATATGGGAAGGGTTGAGATCCAGAGCTGACTTCAACCAAGACGGCCAAGTAAGTCCCTAACCACTTGAAAGATCCAGTTGCAACTCACACAAGTTTTTTGTTAATGAAGCGCCTCTGTATGCTAGAGTGGTATATATCGTCGGCTCAAAGTATCGTGGTCGATGAAAATCTATCGAAATTGTCGATTTTCTGTTGCATCAAAAGAGCCTGAGTTTAATTATAAAATATTAATTTTGAAAATTCATATTGAGCTTCAACTCACTTAGGCAAAATCGGGCGCTAAAGTTTCCAAATTTCTGGCTTTTTGGCAAAACTTAGGGCATTTTGAACAGAACAGGACAGACTGCAAAATCGCTCAATTAAACCGGAAAAGGTCCCTTTACCGCTAATGGAACTGATAAAGGACACAATTTGTAAATGTCCCGAGCACATTGCCAGTCAGCACAAAGAAACTAGATAAACCAGCGAAAAATTCACCACTTAGCTTAATTAAAACGCACGGGTGCAGGGAAAATCGCCCGCATTAATCGCTGAAATTGTTCATTCTTCTATACAGCTCTGGGAAAGACTCATTGATTTGGGGCGCAGCTGCCACCTCTGAAGATGCCAGTCACGCGTGCTGGCGAAACGTCAGCAAGAAATTCCTTTCCATCTAGGCCTACAGGCCCGAAAAACTCAGTTTCAGCGGTGTTTTCAAGTGGTTTCACATTGATTTTCGTAAAATTGAACTCACATGGCAAATGCCTGCATATGGCAGGGAAAGCAATAATTCCGACTACAATACCTGCCATTAGCCGTGCGGTCGTTAATCAACTTTATCAACATCGGGCTGAATTTGCGTGCAAATAAAATTGCGACAAGGAAACCACCCCCTGGTTAGTTCAAGGGCTGCCGGTTTAAAGCTAAAATCGTTAGTGCTTTATGCGAAAGAATTGCTAGAAACTGTGGCCGGAAAATCATCAAAAAATTGCCCTTTGAAGTTGGAGTTTTCGACTTAGTTTCCCAGTAGTTTTCGTCACCTAAATGCACTTATGCCCATATGCAAATCGTATTCACATGTAATAACCCGAATTCAACGCGAAGCCAGAGTGAAACTTTCCTCAATAGGTTTCCTGATGGTAATTTCGGCGAAAGCACAGTTTCCAAATGGAAAATTATCCATTTATCCATTTTTGACCGAATTCACTTAATTTATCACAAAACCTAATAGTTCTGGCCTTATGAATCGGCAGCGAAGAAAACCAGTCGAAGGAAGCGATTAAAGGGTGATTTATTTGCAATTTTTTCGGAAAATTCCTCAATTTCACGCGAAAATTTAGGTAATTTGCCTCTAATTGCGCCCTAAAGTTTAGGCCCTGTTTACTCATTTTGATGTCAAAAAATCTGATAAAATTTTAAGCAGATGGGATTGTTGGAAAGACTTCGAGAACTTAGAAACTTTAAGCAAATACAGAACTGCATTTTTTACGCAATATAGAGCAAATATCGCTCTATTTAATAGAGCTATTTTCAAAGTTTACTGGAAGGCTGAGAAATCTGGAAAAAAAATTGAAAAATGCTCATCTCCAAGTCGCTCTTGACGCCGGGAGTAACCACAAAACAGCCACCCTTAGAAGCCCTACACAGATACAGAGCTGCAATTATTACGTAACATTGAGCAAAGACGACTCTATTGAACAGATGGTTTCGCAACGCGGACTGAACTGAAAAGTAACTTTGAAAAATTTTTAAAATGCGCGGTATAAAATGCTATGCTCTATTTGAAAAATTCGCTCTTAGGAAAGTTAGGCAGATAGAGAAGTGCTGTTTTTGCTAAGGATAAAGCAAATGTGGCTCTCTTGAATAGGCAAAATTCAAAACTTCCCTAATCAGCGGAGAAATTCTGTGCAAATTTTAGAAAATTCGAATCTCCAGCCGCTATCGACACTGACTTGACTGTCCTTTGAAAATTCGCCCTTAGAAGCCCTAAGCAGATAGAGAGCCCCGAAATGAGTTTCCAATATAGAGCAAATACGACTCTATTGATTATATTATTGTCCAATGCCGATTAATCTCCAAAGTCACTTTGGGAAATTTTTGAAAATGGGCATGTCAAAGTCGCAAATGAAACTGTGCAAGATCTATTTGAAAAATTTGCCCATCCAAATATTAGGCAAATAGAGAACTGCCGTTTTTGCGCAAAATATATCAAACGTCGCTCTATTAAATTGGCAAAATTCCTAAGTTTTTGAAGCAGCGTAGAAGTCTGTGCCAATTTTAGAAAATCGCAAAGCCGCTCTAGACAGAGCAATGGCGTTAGAAAATTTTTGAAAATGTTCACCTGAAAGCCGCTTATTATTAAATGTTATGCTCTATTTGCAAAATCCGTCCTAAGAAGCCCTGGAAAAACAGAGTTCTAAAATGATTTCCTAATATAGAGCAAACATGGCTCTATTGAACAGATAATATTGCATTGCCGATTATCCTGAAAAGTGACTTTGGGAATTTTTTGAGCCGTAATTAAAACTGTTCAAACTCCATTTGAAAAAATCCCCCTTAGAAAGCTGACGAAGATACAGAACTGCCATTTTGGCGAAGCATAGAACAAAGATTCCTCTATAAAATAAGTAAAATTCCCATGTCCACTAAACAGCAAAGAAATTTGGAGAAACTTTTGAAAATGCGCATCTCCAAGCAGAACTTGACAAACAGAACAAGCGTAGACTGTATTTCGAAAATTCTCCGTTAAAAGCTCTAACCAGATAGAGAGCTGAAATTATTACCAAATATAGAGCAAGGTCGGCTCTATGGATAAGACAATGTTGCAATGCCGATTAAACTGAACAGAAACCTTGCGTAAATTTTCAAAATGCGCATCTCAAATCCATTATTAAATGCTATGCTCTATTTGCAAAATTCACCCTTAGAAGCTCTAAGAAGAGATAGAGCTAAAATTATTTCCTAATATAGAGCGAGGACGGATCTATTGAACGAATGATTTTGCAATTCCAACTAAATTGAAAAGGGACTTTGGCAAATTTTTGAAAATGTGCATTTGAAAGCCGCAATTAAAACTGTGCACATCTGCAGTTTTTGCGAAGGATAGAGCAAGCAATGCTTCTATGGAACAAATAATTTTTTTAAATTCACCAAGTTGCAGGGAGATTAGCAATTTTGTTTCTAAAATGAACTTCTGCAATGCGCTTTTGAAACCGCTCAGACTGTATTTTGGAAATTTGCCCTTAGCAGCCCTAAGCAGAGACGGAGCTAAAATTGTTTTTTAAGATAGAGCAAAAACGGTCCTATTAAATATATGATTTTTCAAAGCACATCAAACTGAAATGTGAATTTGGAAAATTTTTGAAATTGTACATCTCAAAGCGCTATTATTTGCTATGCTCTATTCGCAAAATTCGCCCTTAGAATTCCTCAGGAAATAGAGAGCTGAAATGATTCTTTAACATAGAACAAAAATGGCTTTATTGAACAGATAGTATTGCAATGCCGATTATTCTGAAAAGTGACTTTGGAAAATTTTTGAAAACTTACATCTCAAAGTCGCTATTAAAGGCAACGCTCTATTTGCAAAATTCGCTCTTAGAATACCTAGACAGACAAAGAACTGTCATTTTTACAAAATGCAAGAAAACCATCGCTCTATTGAATGGGGCAATTTCCAAAGTTCGGGAAACTGCAGACTGGTTTGGGAAAATTTATGAAATTTTGGATCTCCAAGGGGCTCCTAACACCACGCAGACTGTCCTTTAAAAATTCATCCTTAGAAGCCCTAAGCAGATAGAGAGCTGCAATTATTTTCAAATGTAGAGCAAAGACGACTCTATTGAGCAGATTATTGTCCAATGCCGATTAAACTGAAAAGTGACTCGGAAATTTTTGGAAATGGGTATCTCAAAGTCGCAATTGAAACTGTGGAAGCTCTATTTAAAAAATTCGCCATTCCAAGTACGAGGCAGATAGACAACTGCCATTTTTGCTACCCATTGAACAAATTCTGCTGTATGGAACAAACAAATTTTCCAAATTCACAAAGTGGCAGGAAGACCTAGCGAAATTTTTCAAAATGCGCATCTCCAAGCAGCACTTGACCAGGCGCAAGCTAATTTTTTTAAATTTGCCCTTAGAAGCCCTAATCAGATAGACAGCTGAAATTGTTAGAGATTATAGAGCACAGCCGACTCTATGGAACAGATGAAATTGAAATGTCGATAAAACTGAAACGTAACTTCGGAAAATTTATGAAAATGTGCATCTCCAAGGCGCAATTAAAACTATCCATGCTCGATTTGAATGAAAATCACTTCGAAAACTGAAGAAGAAAGGGAACTGGCATTTCTGTGAAGTATAGAACGAATATTGCTCTATAAAATAAACCAAATTCTCAAGTCCACTAAGCAGCAGAGAAATTTAGGGAAATTTTTGAAAATGCGCATTTCCAGGGCGCTTGTAACAAAGCGTTGATTGTATTTCGAAAATTCTCCCTTAGAAGCTCTACCCAAATAGAGAGCTGAAGTTATTACCTAATATAGAGCAAGGGCGGCTCTATTCAAGAGATGATGTGGCAAAGCAAAAGAAACTGGAAAGTGACTTTGGGGAATTTTTTAAAACTGGCATCTACAAGTCGCTATTAAACGCTAAGTTCTAGTTGCAAAATGCGCCCTTAGAAGACCTAGATAGCTACAGGACTGTCATTTTTACAAAACGTAAGATAACTATCGCTCTACTCAATGCCATAATTTCCAAAGTGTACTAAATTACAGAGAGATCTGGGGAAATTTTTGAAAATTTGCATCTCAAAGTTGCAATTAAAACTGTGCCATCTCTATTTGAAAAATTCGCCCTTAGAAAATCTAGGCAGATAGAGAACTGCAATTTTTGTGAAGCCTAGACAAGATGTTGCTCTATAAAAGAAGCAAAATTCCCAGGTTCACTAAGCAGCAGAGAAATTTGGGGAAATTTTTGAAAATGCGCATCTCCAAGCCGCTCTTGATAATGCATCGACTGTATTTCTAAAATTCGCCCTTAGCAGCCCTAAGCAGATAAATAGCTGAAATTATTTTCTCATATAAAACAATGATGGTTCTATTGAATAGATAATATCGCAATGCGAATTAGACTCAAAAACTACTTTAAAAATTTTTTGGAAATGTTCATCTCAAAGCAGCAATTGAAACTGTGCCACCTCTATTTGAAAAATTCGCCCTTAGAAAATCTAGCCAGATAGAGAACTGCCATTTTTGTGAAGCATAGCAGACATATTCCTCTATAAAAAAAGCAAAATTTCTAAGCTCAATAAACAGCAGAGAAATAAGGGGAAGTTTTTGAAAATGCGCATCTTCAAGCCGCATTTGACAAAGCGTAGACTGTACATATTTTGAAAATTCGCGCTTAGAAGCCCTAAGCAGATAAATAGATAAAATTATTTTCTCATATAGAGCAATGATGGATCTATTGAACAGATAATATCGCAATACCAATTAAACCGAAAAATTACTTTAAATTTTTTTTTGGAAATGTTCATCTCAAAGCTGCAAGTGAAACTGTGCAAGCTCTATTTGAAAAATTCGCCCTTAGAAAATCGAGGCAGATAGAGAACTGTGATTTTTGTGAAGCATAGAAGACTCGTTGGGCTATAAAATAAGCAAAACTTCCAAGTTCACTAAGCAGCAGAGAAATTTGGGAAATTTTTTGAAAATGTGCATCTCCTAGCCGCATTTGGCAAAGCGTAGACTGTATACATTTTCAAAATTCGCCCTTAGAAGCCCTAAGCAGATAAATAGATAAAATTATTTTCTCATATAGAGCAATGATGGATCTATTGAACAGATAATATCGCAATACCAATTAAACCGAAAAATTACTTTAAAATTTTTGTGGAAATGTTCATCTCAAAGCTGCAAGTGAAACTGTGCAAGCTCTATTTGAAAAATTCGCCCTTAGAAAATCGAGGCAGATAGAGAACTGTGATTTTTGTGAAGCATAGAAGACTCGTTAGGCTATAAAATAAGCAAAACTTCCAAGTTCACTAAGCAGCAGATAAATTTGGGAAATTTTTTGAAAATGTGCATCTCCAAGTCGCATTTGGCAAAGAGTAGACTGTAAACATTTTGAAAATTCGCCCTTAGAAGCCCTAAGCAGAAAAATAACTAAAATAATTTTCTCATATAGAGCAATGTTGGCTCTATTGAACAGATAATATCGCAATACCAATTAAACCGAAAAATTACTTTAAATTTTTTTTTGGAAATGTTCATCTCAAAGCTGCAAGTGAAACTGTGCAAGCTCTATTTGCAAAATTAGCCCTTACAAAATATAGGCAGATAGAGAACTGCCATTTTTGTGAAGAATAGAAGACATGTTGCTCTATAAAATAAGCTCAATTCCCAAGTTCACTAAGCAGCAGAGAAATTTGGGGAAATTTTTGAAAATGCGCATCTCCAAGCCGCTCTTGATAAAGCGTCGATTGTATTTCTAAAATTCGCCCTTAGCAGCCCTAAGCAGATAAATAACTGAAATTATTTTCTCATATAAAACAATGATGGTTCTATTGAACAGATAATATCGCAATGCGAATTAGACTCAAAAACTACTTTAAATTTTTTTTGGAAATGTTCATCTCAAAGCTGCAAGTGAAACTGTGCAAGCTCTATTTGAAAACTTCGCCCTTAGAAAATCTAGCCAGATAGAGAACTGCCATTTTTGTGAAGCATAGCAGACATATTGCTCTATAAAAAAAGCAAAATTTCTAAGCTCAATAAACAGCAGAGAAATAAGGGGAAGTTTTTGAAAATGCGCATCTTCAAGCCGCATTTGACAAAGCGTAGACTGTACATATTTTGAAAATTCGCGCTTAGAAGCCCTAAGCAGATAAATGGATAAAATAATTTTCTCATATAGAGCAATGATGGATCTATTGAACAGATAATATCGCAATACCAATTAACCGAAAAATTACTTTAAAATTTTTGTGGAAATGTTCATCTCAAAGCTGCAGGTGAAACTGTGCAAGCTCTATTTGAAAAATTCGCCCTTAGAAAATCGAGGCAGATAGAGAACTGTGATTTTTGTGAAGCATAGAAGACTCGTTGCGCTATAAAATAAGCAAAACTTCCAAGTTCACTAAGCAGCAGAGAAATTTGGGAAATTTTTTGAAAATGTGCATCTTCTAGCCGCATTTGGCAAAGCGTAGACTGTACACATTTTCAAAATTCGCCCTTAGAAGCCCTAAGCATATAAATAGTTAAAATAATTTTCTCATACAGAGCAATGTTGGCTCTATTGAACAGATAATATCGCAATACCAATTAAACCGAAAAATTACTTTAAATTTTTTTTGGAAATGTTCATCTCAAAGCTGCAAGTGAAACTGTGCAAGCTCTATTTGCAAAAATTAGCCCTTAGAAAATATAGGCAGGTAAAGAACTGTAATTTTTGTGAAGCATAGAAGACATGTTGCTCTATAAAATAAGCTCAATTCCCAAGTTCACTAAGCAGCAGAGAATTTTGGGGACGTTTTTGAAAATGCGCCTCTTCAAGCCGCATTTGATAAAGCGTGACTGCACATATTTTGAAAATTCACCCTTAGAAGCCCTAAGCAGATAAATAGCTGAAATTAGTTCCTCATATAGAGCAATGATGGATCTATTAAACAGGTAATATCACAATGCCAATTAAACCGAAAAACTACTTTAAAAATTTTTTGTAAATGTTCATCTCATAGCTGTAAGTGAAACTGTGCAAGCTCTATTTCAAAAATTCGCCCTTAGAAAATCTAGGCAGATAGAGAACTGTAATTTTCGTGAAGCATAGAAGTCATGCTGCTCTATCGAATAAGCAAAATTTTCAAGATCAGTAGGCAGCAGAAAGATCGGGGAATTTTTTTTTCAAAATGGGTATCTTCAAGCCGTTCTTGACAAAGCGCCGACTGTATTTCTTAAATTCGCCCTTAGCAGCCCTAATCAGATAGAGAGCAGAAATTATCACCTAATATAATGCAAAGATGGCTCTATTAAACAAATAATATTACAAGACACAATAAACTGCAACGTGAGTTTGGGAAAATTTTAAAAATGCCTACAGGCCTCAAGCAAAATTCGGCTTTTGAAGCTGTAAGCAGACAGAAAGTTGGAATTTATACAAAAGTTCTATAGAACAGGCGCAATTAAAATGCTCATTAAACTTAAAAACGAATTTTTGAAAATTTTCAAAATCGCGCATTAGAAACTCAACTGGGAAGAAATTGCCTAGTTTGGCACCCAAATCACACTTTTTCGGGGACATTTTTCCCAATTTGCTAAAAATAATGGTCAAAATAGGACACAACCAAGCTAATGACATGATAAAACCACCAGAAAAATCTCGACGAAAGTCTTCAACTCTTCAAGCGCGCATTTTCAAGTCAAAATCGCGGTTTTTCTCGATACTTTGGCGCACAAAACATCATTCACCGCTAGAATGGAGAATGTTCTTCCAGTTCAGTAGGGTTCTTCAATAATAACTCATTTTCACTTTAAGAATGAAACATCCTCTGATCACTGACTTACCAGCACCAAAAAATTCTTCTAATCAAGCCATAAATTTTTAGGTGAGTGTCGAAGAATGGGCCTCAATGTGGGACGATTACTCAAAAAATCCGGAAAACGCTCTGGAATGGCAGAACAACTACATGCGTTTCATGTTCGAACTGGAAGATGCCAGTGGAGATGGTTCGATTGATATCGAAGAATTCACCAGCGTTTGTTCCTGCTACGGCCTGCAAGCTCAAGAATGCCGCGCAGCGTTCCAGAAAATCGCAGGCGTGAGTAGAAAAAAACCATTTAAATCTCCACTAAATCTAAGCTAATTTCCTCAATCATTCCAGGGCCAGAAAGAGGTGAACTTTGAGCAATTCAAGACGCTGTGGAAGCAGTTTTTCGTGTCGGAAAATCCATCTGAACCCGGCAATTACATTTTTGGGAAAACCCAATTCTAAACTCCAACTACCAGCCGATTTGTTACCATTATATTAAGCTACATATCTCTACTTAAAACCAAGGCCTTGTTTCTTTATCCAAAATTGCCCGCAAAACGGTAAAGGGACCAGATCGGGCCAATTTTCCTGTACAAACTATGATTATCACTGTACAATTGCATTAATCAATTCCTAGACCTTTCGTAGTGTTTGTACAAACTATTGTGTGCTTACAGTTCGTGTTAAATGGCCCTGTTAACTTCCTCACTTAAAATAACAAAACCATGTAAAACTGTGCGTGGTTTACATAAAATATCTTAAAACATTAATATTATATGTATACTAAACTTTAGTAAACTAGGATTTATTCCGGATTTTTTTTTGGCTGGTTAAAGGCTGGTTTATTATTATTGTTATTAATCATTTACTTGGATTTGTATCTGTTTCCTTAGATCAGACTTCCTAAATATCCCTTAAACCATTTTTGTAAAGTTAATTCAAATAAATGTATTAATTTCCAGGGCTGTGTTTTTGTACAGAAAAAAAACATTTCCGAGCATCTTGGGCTATTGCACGCCAAGCGGCAACAGTGCAAGGTAATTTTTTTCTCAAAAATCCCACCCGAAAGCATGATGCAACATTAAGCAAGCCCTGACGTGTTGAGACATGAAAGGCCGACAAAAGCACATGCATCGATCTGGTAAAAAACTCAGCATGTTGCCACTCCTAACAGAAAATTACCAGATTTCATACCATGCAGGAATTAAAATAAGACTGGAATTTAAGCAAGCTCTTGTTTGAGGAAAATTTCAAAAGTCTGATAAAGATTGCAAGTATTTAGATAAAACTGTTACGAAATGCTTTGACAAAAAATTGCTATCAAACCCACTTTATCAATAGTTCGGTGAATCAACACTTTCAGCCTTCAACCGACAAAATCTCGCCTAAAAACCTAGTAGTAACTTAAATCTCTAAAGTGTTTTCCTCATTTTCAAGTGTTTTATTCGAGTTTTACCTCTCATGTCCAAAATCGAACAGCACTTGTTTGACTAAGTGTTTGTGCAAATTGTCATGATCAAATGAACGTGAAAAATAGCCAAAAACCTGCAGGAATTTGAGATTCGCAGCTTTAAAAGAAGAAATTTTGCTCATTTACACAATGCAAAATACACTTCCCATCGGGCCTTAGTATTAAGTGACACTTTTTGAACACTTTGTGTTAAAGTGTGTTAAATTGCCATGTTCAGCCTTGCCTTCAAAGTCATGTTGCAAATTGTCAGAATCCTGCAGAAAATTGACAATTGCAGCTTTAAATAAGGAAAGTTTTCTCATTTAAACGGTATCAAAACCAATTTCTTATCGGGTCTCAGCATTGAGTGGAAACTTTTTGAAAACTTTGTGTTAAAATGTGTTAAATTGCCATGTTCCGCCTTGCCTTCAAAGTCATGTTGCAAATTGTCAGAATCCTGCAGAAAATTGACATTTGCAACTTTCAACAAGGAAAATTAGCTCATTTAAACGGTATCAAAACCATTTTCCTATCGAGTCTCAGCATTGAGCCGTAAGTTTTTGAAAACTTTGTCTTAAAGTGTGGTAAATTGCCATGTTCAGCTTTACCTTCAAAGTCATGTTGCAAATTGTCAGAATCCTGCACAACATTGACATTTGCAGCTTTAAACAAGGAAAGTCTTCTCATTTAAACGATATCAAAACCAATTTCCTACCTAGTCTCAGCATTGAGCGGCAACTTTTTGAAAACTTTGTGTTAAAATGCGTTAAATTGCCATGTTCCGCCTTGCCTTCAAAGTCATGTTGCAAATTGTCAGAATTCTGCAAAAAATTGATATTTGCAGCTTTAAACAAGGAAGGTCTTCTCATTTAAACGATATCAAAACCAATTTCCTACCGAGTCGCAAAATTGAGTGTCATTTTTTGAAAACTTTGTGTTAACGTTTGTTAAATTGCCATATTCAGCTTTACCTTCAAAGTCATGTTGCAAATTGTACAAATCCTGCAGAAAATTGCGATTTGCAGCTTTAAACAAGGAAGGTCGTCTCATTTAAACGATATCAAAACCAATTTCCTACCGAGTCGCAAAATTGAGTGGCAACTTTTTGAAAACTTTGTGTTAACGTGTGTTAAATTGCCATGTTCAGCCTTGCCTTCAAAGTCATGTTGCAAATTGTACAAATCCTGCAGAAAATTGCGATTTGCAGCTTTAAACAAGGAAAGTCGTCTCATTTAAACGATATCAAAACCAATTTCCTACCGAGTCGCAAAATTGAGTGGCAACTTTTTGAAAACTTTGTGTTAACGTGTGTTAAATTGCCATATTCAGCCTTGCCTTCAAAGTCATGTTGCAAATTGTCAGAATCCAGCAGAAAATTGGCATTTTCAGCTTTAAATAAGGAAAGTTTTCTCATTTAAACGGTATCAAAACCAATTTCTTATCGGGTCTCAGCATTGAGTGGCAACTTTTTGAAAATTTTGTGTAAAAGTGTGTTAAATTGCCATGTTCAGCCTTGCCTTCAAAGTCATGTTGCAAATTGTACGAATCCTGCAGAAAATTTATATTTGCAGCTTTAAACAAGGAAAGTCTTCTCATTTAAGCGATATCAAAACCAATTTCCTACCGAGTCGCAAAATTGAGTGCCAACTTTTTGAAAACTTTGTGTTAACGTGTGTTAAATTGCCATATTCAGCCTTGCCTTCAAAGTCATGTTGCTAATTGTCAGAATCCTGCAGAAAATTGATATTTGCAGCTTTCAACAAGGAAAATTTTCTCATTTAAACGGTATCAAAACCAATTTCCTATCGGGATATCAGCATTAAGTGACAACTTTTTAAAACTTTGTGTTAAAGTGTGTTAAATTGCCATGTTCAGCCTTGCCTGCAAAGTCATGTTGCAAATTGTCAGAATCCTGCAGAAACTTGACATTTGCAGCTTTAAACGTGGAAAGTTTTCTCATTTAAACGATATCTAAATCAATATGCTATCCGGTCTCAGTATCGAACTTTGTGTTAAAATGTCTGAAATCGCCATTTTCAGCCTCACGTTCAAAGACACGTAAAAACTGGCCAAAACCTGCAGTAATTTAAGTCTCACAACTTCAAAGAGATGAAGTTTCCTCATTTAAACGATGCCAACATCAATTCCCCATCGAATCTTAGTTGTGGGAGGCAGATTTTTTAAAATCCTTTACAATGTCTTAAATCGCCATATCCAGCCTCGTGTTGAAAGACATATAAAAAACTGGCAAAAACCTGCAGAAGTTTGAATTTTTCAGCTTCAAAATAATGGAGTTTCCTCATTTAAACGATGTCAAATTCAATTCCGAATCGAGTCTTACTCGATAGAGTCAAATTTTTTAAAAACGTCTGTTACAATGTCTAGAATCGCAATTTGCAGCGTCATGTTCAAAGACACGTGAAAAACTGGCAAAACATGTAGATATTTGCCTTTTGAAGCTTCCTCATTTAAACTGTGCAAAAATCAAATCTAAATCGAATCTTAGTTGTGAGAGGCAACATTTTTAGAAACGCCCGTTACAATGTCTAAAATCGCAATTTGCAGCATCATGTTCAAAAATTTTTAAAAAACCGGCAAAAATCTGCGGGAGTTGGGTTTCCGTAGTTTCAAAGGAATGAAGTTTGGCGTTTTTAAGTTTGGAAGTTTAAACTATGGCGAAATGAATTCTCAATCGAATCTTAGTATTGAGGGGAAACTTTTTAAAATATTTTGTTAAAATCTCTGAAATCGTCATTTCCAGTCTCTTGATCAACGGCACGTAAAAAACTTGCAAAAACCCGCAGGTATTTGCTTTTCACGACGTCAAAAGAATAAATTTTCCTCATTTGAACAATGCAAAAATAAATTCCCAATGAAATCTTAGTTTTGAGGGGCAAATTTTTAAACTTTTTTTGTTAAAATGTCTGAAATCCCCAGTTCCACCCTCTTGTTGAAAGACATGTAAAAAAGTGGCAGAAACCTACATGAATTTGAATTTTGCAGCTTCAAAATAATGAAGTTTCCTCACTTTAATGATCCCAAAATCAATTTCCAATCGAATCTTAGTTTTGAGAGGCAATTTTTTTTAAATCCTCTGTTACAATGTCTGAGGTAGCGATTTCCAGCCTCTCGTTCTAAGACACGTAAAAACTAGCAAAAACCTGGAGGGATTTGAATTTTGCAGATTCAAAATAATGATGTTTCTTCATTTCAAAAATGCCAAAATCAATTCCGATTTGAAATTTTGGTTTGACGGGCAAATTTTGTAAAAACTTCTGTTACAATGTCAGAAATTGCCGTTTCCAGCCTCATGTTCAAACAGTAATAATCAGTCAAAAATCGGTCGATAAAGTGGTTCACACTCTGTATATTGTCTGTGATTGTTAATTAGTAAAAAGTGTAACCCTGGGGAAAACAACCGGCAACACTGCGAGAAAAATATGTATTATTTCAGACACAATTTGCCTGCTACTCTAAGCTGTAGCGCTCTTGTCTTGTCTAGTCTAAAGTGAAAATTGTCGATTTTTTCAAAAAATTTTTTGGAAAATTCGGAAAAAAATTGTGCGCGCTGAATACTATGCTCGACATTAACGGCAGTGACTTGTACATCACTTCCCATCCACAAACCTGCGTGATTTTTTATAATTTGTTGCAAAATACTGTTCGCCGAAGAAAATCGATGAGGAAATTTTTTCAACAGCCCGAAAACATGCTGGAGATGATGTAAGTTATTTTAGTGTGTCTCCTGAACCAGATAAACTGGTCCTGTTTGATTAATCCAGAATATTTGGGAAACCATCAGTTTGCAAAATAAAAGTCTGGAATGTTCCAGACCTTGAGTGTTTTTTGATGTAAATTAACAAAACTGTAGTTTTTATCATGGGAACTGGATGTTCCGACGATGCAATAATCGAATCAGTTTGCATTCAAAAAAAATGTTCTAGAACAATTTCCCTGTAATTTTGCAAAGTGATTCCTCCTTATCGGACTATTGGCAAAACAGTGATTGGCTGATGAATCATTGGCAACTTATCAGGTGATCCAGTGGCGTTCACTTGCATGGCCAAAAAAAATTAATCGAAGAAGTCAAGTGGCGTTAAGTTAAAATCAGGACGGTTTGGTGGCCAATTCACTTCCCAAGAGCGTTTCAATGCACAATTTGCGCTTTTCTTTCACTTCATTAGTAGTAGAAATCAAAAATAGAATTAAATGTGCAATGAATGCAAATTCGTTTGGTTGCAGCTTCAAAGGAGTGAAGTAGAAAAATTGCCAAAAACTTCGACAGTTGCAGTTTCGAATCAAGCACTGAAGTTTCCTGATTTACACGATTCAAAAATTAGTTTCTAAGGGAATTTTTTTTTAAACGTTTGAACTCACCATGTATAGCCTCATGTTCAAAGACACGTAACAAACTGGTAAAAATCTGCAGGAATTTAAAATTTGCAGTTGCAGAAAATTGCAGTTTTCGCTTTTAAATGCTGTCGAAGTAAATTGTGAGTCGCGTCCCAGTTTTCAGTACGAGCTTTTTGAAAAATTGCCAGTTATAGTTTTGTTATAAAAGTTATGTAGAAAATCGCCTAAAATCTGCAGGAATTTGAATTTGTCTGTTTATGAGACTGGAGTTTTCTCTTTTAAATGATGTAAAAATAAATTCTCAGTCGCTTCCCAGTTTGGAGTACAAGCTTTTTGAGAAACTTGTGTGAAAATGACTGAAAGACTGGAATCCCTATTTTGATATGAAATCTGTAATCTGCAGGAATTTTAAGTTTTCTGTTGCAGAAGAGTGGAGTTTTCTCTTGTATGATGTCAAAATAAATAGACCTTTTTTTTAAACTTCTGTGAAAATGTCTGAAATCGCCCTTTCGACCCTCGTGTTCAAAAATACATGGAAAATCGTCCAAAATCTGCAGGAATCTGAAATGTTCAGCAAAAACAGAGTGGAGTTTTTTCTTTTAAATGAAGTCAAAATACATTATTAGTCGCATCCCAGTTTAGAGTACAAGCTTTTTGAGCAACTTGTGTGAAAATGTCTGAAATCGCCATTTCGAGCTGTGTGTTCACAAACACATAGAAACTCGCGGAAAATCTGCAGGATTTTGAAATTTACAGTTGCAAGATCGTGGAATCTTCGCTTTCAAATGATGTCAAAATAAATTCTGGGTCGCCACCCAGTTTGGAGTACGCCTTTTTTGAGAAACTTGTGAAATATCTGAAATCGCCATTTTTTCTTGTAGAAAATCGCAGAAAATCTACGGGAGTTTATGATTTGCAGCTGCAAAAGAATGAAG
Source organism: Dendroctonus valens (assembly GCA_024550625.1). Classification (NCBI taxonomy): domain Eukaryota; kingdom Metazoa; phylum Arthropoda; class Insecta; order Coleoptera; family Curculionidae; genus Dendroctonus; species Dendroctonus valens. Next base: position 224,117 of record JAJTJO010000235.1, read on the forward strand.
TTTTCTCTTTGAAATTATATCAAAATAAATTCTCCGCAGGATTCCAGTTTGGACTAGCTTTTTGAGAATTTTATGAAAATGTCTAAAATTGCTTTTTCGAGCTTCGGGTTCAAAAACGCAATGAAAATCGCACAAAATTTGCAGGAATTTGAAATTTGCGGTTGAAAAAGATCGAAGGTTTCACTTTTAAATTATGTAAAAATAAATGCTCAGTCGCATCCCAGTTTGGAGCACGAGTCTGATTTTGCAATTTCCACCCTCGTGTTTAAAAACACATAGACAATCGGTCAAAATCTGCAGGAATCTGAAATTTACAGCTAAAACAGAGTGGAGTTTTTTCTTTTAAATGTAGTCAAGATACATTATTAGTCGCATCCCAGTTTAGAGTACGAGCCTTTTGAGCAACTTGTGTGAAAATGTCTGAAATCGCAATTTCGAGCCTTGTGTTCAAAAACACATAGAAACTCTCGGAAAATCTGCAGGATTTTGAAATTTACAGTTGCAAGAGAGTGGAACCTTGTCTTTCAAATGATGTCAAAATAAATTCCTGGTCGCGTCCCGGTTTGGAGTACGACATTTTTAAAAAACTTGTTTGAAAATGTCTGAAATCGCCATTTTGCCATTTAGAAAAACGTAGAAAATGTGCAGAAGTTTATGATTCGCAGATGCCAAAGAATGGAACTTTCTCTTTGAAATGATATCAAAATAAATTCTTAAGCGTCTTTCTGTTGTAAATACGAACTTTTTGAGAAACTTGCGTGAAAATGTCCCAAATCGCTATTTTGAACCTTGTATTCAAAAACACATAGGAAATCGCAGAAAATCTGCAGGGATTTGAGATTTGCAGTTGCAAAAGAGTGAAGTTTTCGCTTTTAAAAAATGTGAAAATAAATTCTCCTCCGCGTTCCAATTGGATCACGACCTTTTTGAGAAAATTTTATGAAAATGTCTGAAATCACTTTTCCGAGCCTCGAGTTCAAAAACACGAAGAAAATCGCACAAAATCTGCAGGAATTTGAAATTTGCAGTTGAAAAAATGTCTGATTTTCCCATTTCTACCCTCGTGTTTAAAATCACAGAAAATCGCCAAAAATCTACAGGAACTTGAAATTTACAGCAGCAAGAGAGTGGAGTTTTCACTTTTGAACGATGTGAAAATAAATTATCAGTCGCGTTCCAGTTTGGAGTACGAGCTTTTTGAGCAACTTGTGTGAAAATGTCTGAAATCGCCATTTCGAGCCTTGTGTTCAAAAACACATAGAAACTCGCAGAAAATCTGCAAGAATTTGAGATTTGCAGGTGCAAATGAGTGAAGTTTTCTATTTTATATGAAGTGAAAATAAACTCTCGCTGGCGTCCCAATTTCGAGTACGAGCTATTTGGGAAATTTGTGTGGAAATGTCTGAAATCGCCATTTTCAACTTTGCGTTTGAAAACACGTACAAAATCGCCGAAAATCTGCAGGAAGTTGAAATTTGCAGTTGCAAAAGAGTGATTTTTTCTCTTTTAAATGATGTGAAAATAAAGGCTCAGTGGCTACCCAGTTTTGAGTACGAGCTTTTTGAGAAAATGTCTGAAACTACCATTTCGAGCCTCGTGTTTAAAAGCACATAAAAAACAGCAGAAAATCGGCAGGAATTTGAGATTTACAGAGGCAAAATCGTGAAGTCATGTTGGAGTACAGACTTTTTGAGAAACCTGTACGAAAAAACATGTAGAAATGCGGCGAAAATCTGCAGGAATTTTGAATTTGTAGCTTAAAACAGTGAAGTTTTCACGTTTAAATGACTCTTATTCTTTATTGTTATTTCGATCCTCGTGTTCAAAAACATGTAGTAAATTGCATAAAACATGCAGGAATGAATTTGAAATTTGCAGTCGCAAAAGAGTATAGTTTTTCTCTTTTAAACGATGTGAAAATAAAGTTTTGAGACTGTTTGAACTTGAAAATAATCACCGAAAACCTGCAGAAATTTGAAAGCCATTTTTGAAAGAAATTTTAGAGTTGCAAAAGAGTGAAAATTTCTCTTTCAAGTGGCCCCAAATTCAGTTCTCATTCGACTTTCAGCTTAGAGGAGCAGCTTTTTGAAAAACTGGTGCTGAATCCTTCAAAAAGCCCCAGAAATTTACAGGATCAGAACCAAGAAAAACGCAATTCCCACGTACTCAGAACTTAGACCTGCTGGAAAATTGCAACAAAAGCTGAATCATGCTGCCTCAATTATTGTACAAAACATCCTAAATTAATTACGATTTCACCAAATTGCCGGTTATTCAACATAGGATAATTATTATGAAGCAATTGGCAACATGCAGGAATAATCGGCTGGAGATAATTTAGCCGAGTCATTCGGAGAATTTGTGACGAAATAAACCTGGACGCTTTCATTGGCCGTTTGTGACTCATGTTCCCCAGTCCCCGCCATATTTTGCAGGATTCCTGCTAGTGGAAGTGAAACGACACGAATCACCTCCTTGTCCAATCCTTCGAGGACGGACCGATATCTACGCACAAGCGAGGAGTCGATGACAGATTTCCTGCAAACTTTATCCTGCTTGGACGTGTCTTGTGTGCTATCACGGGCGCGTTTTCAACCGATCTTAAGCCAATTTTCGTGTGAAATACCGAGTTTTCGTTCGTTTTTTGTGCGCTAATTGCGACTAGAAATCTTCCTGCAGCGGCCGCTTAAAGTGACCATTGAGTAAGTAAAACAACATTAATTTTTGTGGAGGTTGAAAAAAACTCAACAATTTTATGCGAAAAATTTCTCATTGTGCAAACCCATATGTTGATAAGAGCTTTCGCACTATCGGGCCTGCTGATAATCGCAACCTTGAGGACATTTCCATGGCTATTTTCGTCTAATTCCATGTTTTTCAAGCGCGCAGCGGCTGCGCAAAAAAACCTTTTCAAGTGAAATCGCCGACCTGTTTCAACTTGCAGGAAACCGCGTGACGTTGTCCGCCAATGCGACGCCAAGGTCAGTGGCGTACGCCTAAATTTCCTGCTTCGAATTGGCGATTTATCGGCGTTCGGCAGGATTCAGGTCAAAGGCCCGCAGCAGCGCTAATTTATGTTAATTTATTTTCGATTGGAAAGTGGCTCGTTTGCAGTCATCTAACGGGTTTTTTCCCATTGGTTTGGGTCCAAAGGTGCATCCTGCAGATTTTAAGTGCTCACTTTATGTCTGGCCCATTTTCGCTTTATAAAATTTCCTCTTTAAGTTAAGTTTTAGTAAAAAAACATGAGGACGATTTATAGAATTATGCTGGAAAACATTTCACAACCTTTAACACTTCAATGTTGCCAGACTGAACAAAAGGTTATATGTAAATGGTAATACAAACTAACCGAAACACCAACCAATACGGTGTGCAAGCATAAATAATTGTGCATTGTTAAATATGTGGCAACATTGCATTTGCATTAATTTCTTAGGGTGGTTTTACACTACGCACAAAGTTTGTAAGTGTTTTTTTAACACGTAAAATAAAAAAAAAGCGAAAATTGCCCAGGCATAAAGTACATGAGCACCGGTTTTTTTTCATTGGTTTGGGTCCAAAGGCGCTTCCTGCAGATTTTTAAAAAATTGAAATTAGCACACTTGGTCTAATTTCCCGACTCAAAACGTGTTAAACGAAGCTTTTAAGGCTTTGTTGACACCATCGATTAACTAACTATATGGAACGTGCCCTTCATTCATAATTGCTTTTAGCGCCCCCTTTAACATATGGACATGGGAGGCAAGAGGGAGAAAAGTGGGGCATGTTGTGCGGCCTTGGCACTTAAGAAACCATAGGCGAGTTTAAAAAACATTTAAAGCGGCCCCAAAAGCGGCAATATTCGAAAATATAGGAAATAAAGGAAAATACAGAAAACCGCACTAAGAGCAACAACAAAAAAAAATTAATTTTGAAAAAACCATTTCATTCAACTCAACAAAATTTCCAGGAGATTTATCGAAAACTTGCCTTAATCTCCTGCTAATGCCGGAATGTCAATATTCTGTCTGGTTGTAGAAAAATACGGATTTAGAACCCTGAAAAGCAAAAAACAGAAAAGCGACCCTTCCAAGAGCGACAACATTCAAAAATTAATTTTGGAAAAACCAGTTTATTAAACGCAATGAAATTTGCAGGAGATTCACAGAAAATCTTCTTAAATCTCTCGCTAAAGTCCGCATGTCGATATCGTGCCCAGTTTTAGAAAAAAAAACCTTAGAACCTTGCAAGGCAAAAAACAAAAAACCGCACTAAGAGCGACAACATACAAAAGTCCAGTTTGAAAAACCCACTATATTCAACTTCACGAGATTTCCACGAAATTTATTGGAAATCTTCCTTAATGTCCTGCTGAATAGAAATATGTATGCATATAAATGTCCTGCTGTTATAGAAAAACGGATTTAGATGAATGCAAAGCAAAAAAACAGAAAACCGCACCACGAGCGACAACAAAAAAATTAAATTTGAAAAAACACCTCTATTCAACTTAACGAAATTTACAGGAGATGGACTGGAAACATTCCTTAATTTCTTGCCATAGTCGTCATGTCGATATCTTGCCCAGTTATACAAAAAAAGAACTTAGATCCTTGCAAGGCAAAAAACAGAAAACCGCACTAAGAGCGACAACATACAAAAGTCCAGTTTGAAAAAACCACTTTATTCAACTTCCCGAAATTTCCAGGAGATCCATGGAAAATCTTCTTTAATGTCCTGCTGACATCGGAATGTCAATATTTTGTCTAGTTCCAGAAAAAACGGATTTAGGTCCTTGCAAAGCAAAAAAACAGAAAACCGAATCACGAGCTACAATATAAAAAAATTAAATTTGAAAAAACTGCTTTATTCAACTCATCGAAATTTACAGGAGACTGACTGGAAATATTCCTTAATCTCCTGCTAAAGTCGGCATGTCGATATCTTGCCCAGTTTTAGAGAAAAGGGACTTTGAACCTTGCAAGGCAATAAACAGAAAACCGCACCAATAGCAACGACATTAAAAAAATCTTTTTCTAAAAACCACCTCATTCACTTAACTCAACGCAACAAAACTTGCAGGAGATTCATTGAAAATCTGTCCTAATCTCCTGCCAAAGTCGCAATGTCGATATCTTGCCCATTTCTAAAAAAAACGGATTTCAAACCATGCAAGGCAAAAAACGGAAACCGCTACCAAGAGCAAGAACATTGGAACAAAAATCATATTGAAAACAGCTTTATTCGACGCATCAAAATTCGCAGGAGATTCATCAAAAGCCCTTAATCTCCTGCTAAAGCCGGAATGACAATATACTGTGAAAAAACCACTTAAGTCAACTCAACGAAATTTGCAGAAGATTCATTGAAAACCGTCCTTAATCTCCCGCTGAAGTCGGAATTTCTAAAAATGGTTTGGTTATGGGAAAACAGGACTTAGAACATTGCAAGGCAAACAACAGAAAACCGCACCAAGAGCGAGAATATTCAAAAATTCATTTTGAAAAAACCACTTAATTTAACTCAACGAAATTTGCAGAAGAATCATTGAAAACCGTCCTTAATCTCCTGCTGAAGTCGGAATATCTAAATATTGATTGGTTATAGAAAAACTGAACTTAGAACCTTGCAAGGCAAACAACAGAAAACCGCACCGAGAGCGACAACATTCAAAAATTCATTTTGAAAAAACCACTTAAGTCAACTCAACGAAATTTGCAGAAGATTTATTAGAAACCGTCCTTAATCTCCTGCTGAAGTGGTAATATCTAAATATGGTTTGGTTATAGAAAAAACGGGCTTAGAACCTTGCACGGCAAACAACAGAAAACCGTACTAAGAGCGACAACATTAAAAAATTAATTTTGAAAAAACCACTTAATTCAACTCAACGAAATTTGTAGAAGATTCATAGAACCCTACTTAATCTTCTACTAAAGTCGTAAAATCCAAATATTGTTTGGTTATGGAAAAAACGGACTTAGGACCTTGCAAGGCAAACAACAGAAAACCGCACCAAGAGCGACAACATTGAAAATTTCATTTTGAAAAACCACTTAATTCAACTGAACGAAATTTGCAGAAGATTCATTGAAAACCGCCCGTAATCTCCTGCTGAAGTCGGAATATCTAAATATTGTTTGGTTATAGAAAAAATGCATTTAGAATCTTGCCACGCAAAGCAGAAAACCGCACCAAGAGCAACAATATTAATAAGTTCGTTTTGAAAAACCACTTAATTTAACTCAACGAAATTTGCAAAAGATTCATTGCAAACCGTCCGTAATATCCTGCTGAAGTCGGAATATCTAAATATGGTTTGGTTATAGAAAAAACAGACTTAGATCCTTGCAAGGCAAACAACAGAAAACCGCACCAAGAACAACAACATTCTAAAATTCATTTTGAAAAAAAACACTTAATTCAACTCAACGAAATTTGCAGACTATTCATTGAAAACCTTCCGTAATCTCCTACTAAACTCGGAATATCCAAATATTGTTTGGTTAAAGAAAAAACGGACTTAGAACCTTGCAAGGCAAACAACAGAAACCCGCACCAAGAGCTACAACATTCAAAAATTCAGTTTGAAAAAACCACTTAATTCATCTCAACGAAATTTTCAGAAGATTCATTGAAAACCGTCCTTAATCTCCTACTGAAGCCGTAATATCTAAAAATGGTTTGGTTATAGAAAAAACGTACTTAGAACCTTGCAAGGCAAACAACAGAAACCCGCACCAAGAGCTACAACATTCAAAAATTCAGTTTGAAAAAACCACTTAATTCATCTCAACGAAATTTTCAGAAGATTCATTGAAAACCGTCCTTAACCTCCTACTGAAGCCGTAATATCTAAAAATGTTTTGGTTATAGAAAAAACGTACTTAGAACCTTGCAAGGCAAACAACAGAAACCCGCACCAAGCGCTACAACATTCAAAAATTCAGTTTGAAAAAACCACTTAATTCAACTCAACGAAATTTTCAGAAGATTCATTGAAAACCGTCTTTAATCTCCTACTGAAGCCGTAATATCTAAAAATGGTTTGGTTATAGAAAAAACGTACTTAGAACCTTGCAAGGCAAACAACAGAAACCCGCACCAAGAGCTACAACATTCAAAAATTCAGTTTGAAAAAACCACTTAATTCATCTCAACGAAATTTTCAGAAGATTCATTGAAAACCGTCCTTAATCTCCTACTGAAGCCGTAATATCTAAAAATGGTTTGGTTATAGAAAAAACGTACTTAGAACCTTGCAAGGCAAACAACAGAAACCCGCACCAAGAGCTACAACATTCAAAAATTCAGTTTGAAAAAACCACTTAATTCAACTCAACGAAATTTTCAGAAGATTCATTGAAAACCGTCCTTAATCTCCTACTGAAGCCGTAATATCTAAAAATGGTTTGGTTATAGAAAAAACGTACTTAGAACCTTGCAAGGCAAAAAACAGAAACCCGCACCAAGAGCTACAACATTCAAAAACTCAGTTTGAAAAAACCACTTAATTCAACTCAACGAAATTTTCAGAAGATTCATTGAAAACCGTCCTTAATCTCCTACTGAAGCCGTAATATCTAAAAATGTTTTGGTTATAGAAAAAACGTACTTAGAACCTTGCAAGGCAAACAACAGAAACCCGCACCAAGAGCTACAACATTCAAAAATTCAGTTTGAAAAAACCACTTAATTCAACTCAACGAAATTTTCAGAAGATTCATTGAAAACCGTCTTTAATCTCCTACTGAAGCCGTAATATCTAAAAATGGTTTGGTTATAGAAAAAACGTACTTAGAACCTTGCAAGGCAAACAACAGAAACCCGCACCAAGAGCTACAACATTCAAAAATTCAGTTTGAAAAAACCACTTAATTCAACTCAACGAAATTTTCAGAAGATTCATTGAAAACCCTCCTTAATCTCCTACTGAAGCCGAAATATCTAAAAATGGTTTGGTTATAGAAAAAACGTACTTAGAACCTTGCAAGGCAAAAAACAGAAACCCGCACCAAGAGCTACAACATTCAAAAATTCAGTTTGAAAAAACCACTTAATTCATCTCAACGCAATTTTCAGAAGATTCATTGAAAACCGTCCTTAATCTCCTACTGAAGCCGTAATATCTAAAAATGGTTTGGTTATAGAAAAAACGTACTTAGAACCTTGCAAGGCAAACAACAGAAACCCGCACCAAGAGCTACAACATTCAAAAATTCAGTTTGAAAAAACCACTTAATTCAACTGAAGGAAATTTTCAGAAGATTCATTGAAAACCGTCCTTAATCTCCTACTGACGCCGTAATATCTAAAAATGGTTTGGTTATAGAAAAAACGTACTTAGAACCTTGCAAGGCAAACAACAGAAACCCGCACCAAGAGCTACAACATTCAAAAATTCAGTTTGAAAAAACCACTTAATTTAACTCAACGAAATTTTCAGAAGATTCATTGAAAACCCTCCTTAATCTCCTACTGAAGCCGAAATATCTAAAAATGGTTTGGTTATAGAAAAAACGTACTTAGAACCTTGCAAGGCAAAAAACAGAAACCCGCACCAAGAGCTACAACATTCAAAAATTCAGTTTGAAAAAACCACTTAATTCATCTCAACGAAATTTTCAGAAGATTCATTGAAAACCGTCCTTAATCTCCTACTGAAGCCGTAATATCTAAAAATGGTTTGGTTATAGAAAAAACGTACTTAGAACCTTGCAAGGCAAACAACAGAAACGCGCACCAAGAGCTACAACATTCAAAAATTCAGTTTGAAAAAAACCACTTAATTCATCTCAACGAAATTTTCAGAAGATTCATTGAAAACCGTCCTTAATCTCCTACTGAAGCCGTAATATCTAAAAATGTTTTGGTTATAGAAAAAACGTACTTAGAACCTTGCAAGGCAAACAACAGAAACCCGCACCAAGAGCTACAACATTCAAAAATTCAGTTTGAAAAAACCACTTAATTCAACTCAACGAAATTTTCAGAAGATTCATTGAAAACCGTCCTTAATCTCCTACTGAAGCCGTAATATCTAAAAATGGTTTGGTTATAGAAAAAACGTACTTAGAACCTTGCAAGGCAAACAACAGAAACCCGCACCAAGAGCTACAACATTCAAAAATTCAGTTTGAAAAAACCACTTAATTCAACTCAACGAAATTTTCAGAAGATTCATTGAAAACCCTCCTTAATCTCCTACTGAAGCCGAAATATCTAAAAATGGTTTGGTTATAGAAAAAACGTACTTAGAACCTTGCAAGGCAAAAAACAGAAACCCGCACCAAGAGCTACAACATTCAAAAATTCAGTTTGAAAAAACCACTTAATTCATCTCAACGCAATTTTCAGAAGATTCATTGAAAACCGTCCTTAATCTCCTACTGAAGCCGTAATATCTAAAAATGGTTTGGTTATAGAAAAAACGTACTTAGAACCTTGCAAGGCAAACAACAGAAACCCGCACCAAGAGCTACAACATTCAAAAATTCAGTTTGAAAAACCACTTAATTCAACTGAACGAAATTTTCAGAAGATTCATTGGAAACCGTCCTTAATCTCCTACTGACGCCGTAATATCTAAAAATGGTTTGGTTATAGAAAAAACGTACTTAGAACCTTGCAAGGCAAACAACAGAAACCCGCACCAAGAGCTACAACATTCAAAAATTCAGTTTGAAAAAACCACTTAATTTAACTCAACGAAATTTTCAGAAGATTCATTGAAAACCCTCCTTAATCTCCTACTGAAGCCGAAATATCTAAAAATGGTTTGGTTATAGAAAAAACGTACTTAGAACCTTGCAAGGCAAAAAACAGAAACCCGCACCAAGAGCTACAACATTCAAAAATTCAGTTTGAAAAAACCACTTAATTCATCTCAACGAAATTTTCAGAAGATTCATTGAAAACCGTCCTTAATCTCCTACTGAAGCCGTAATATCTAAAAATGGTTTGGTTATAGAAAAAACGTACTTAGAATCTTGCAAGGCAAACAACAGAAACGCGCACCAAGAGCTACAACATTCAAAAATTCAGTTTGAAAAAAACCACTTAATTCATCTCAACGAAATTTTCAGAAGATTCATTGAAAACCGTCCTTAATCTCCTACTGAAGCCGTAATATCTAAAATGTTTTGGTTATAGAAAAAACGTACTTAGAACCTTGCAAGGCAAACAACAGAAACCCGCACCAAGAGCTACAACATTCAAAAATTCAGTTTGAAAAAACCACTTAATTCAACTCAACGAAATTTTCAGAAGATTCATTGAAAACCGTCCTTAATCTCCTGCTGAAGCCGTAATATATAAAAATGGTTTGGTTATAGAAAAAACGTACTTAGAACCTTGCAAGGCAAACAACAGAAACCCGCACCAAGAGATACAACATTCAAAAATTCAGTTTGAAAAAACCACTTAATTCAACTCAACGAAATTTTCAGAAGATTTATTAAAAACCGTCCTTAATCTCCTGCTGAAGTCGGAATATCTAAATATTGTTTGATTATAGAAAAAACGCATTTAGAATCTTGCAAGCCAAAAAAAAAAACAGAAAACCTCACCAACAGCGGCAAAATTAAAAATTCATCTCCTGCAAATGTCGGGAAGTCGATATCCTGCTTATATTGCCTAGTTATAGAAAAAAAACAGATTTAAAACCTTGCAATGCATAAAACAGAAAGCCGCACCGATAACTACAACACTCAAAAACTAATTTTGAAAAAAATACTTCATTCAACAAATCTAAATTTTCAGAATATTCAGCTAGACTCTACCTTAATCTCGTGCTGAAGTCGGTATGTTAGTATCTTGGTTCTTAAAAAAAAACCCGGTTTTAGAACCTTGCAGGCCAAAAAACAAAACCGCACCAAGAGCACCATTCAAAAAATCATTTTGAAAAAACTGTTCCACAGAACGCAACGAAATTTACAGGAGATTATCCGGAAACATTCCTTAATCTTGTGCTAAAGTTGGCAAGTCGATATCTTGCCCATTTATAGAAAAAAAAAACGGACTTAGAACCTTCCAAGGCAAAAACAATATCGCACCAATCTTAATCTATTCTGCATTTGACACGGTAGATAAAAGCCTAATTTTTTAAATAATCTGTTTCAGGTTGGGTGTTGCACAACCTCAACTCTTCCTCTGGTAGGGCCCAAAGGCTAGAAAAATTTCCGCACCTACAAAAGGCGAATCTAATGTAAGTAAATTGGAGCCTGCTAGTTTCCGCGGCGGATTTTTCATGTGTGTGTGTTTTTTTGTCGATTTCAGTCCCTTTCAAGATGCCATTCACCAAATCTGTTCCCGCTCAAGCTGCATCATGGCGAGAAACCTACAGCCACACTATTGGAACCGCAACACAGATTTTATTCGATCAATCAAACCAGTCAATCGGCTATGCAAAATTACGAAGAGGACTTCGGCGATTTGGAGACGATGAGATTCGTGAATCCCTACGAAATCAATCCAGTCGCAACTACACGCCCACAAAACCCCATTATGCATCAACATCAGCAACAGGTAGGGTGTCTGAAAGGGTTTTAATTGGTTGTTTTCATGAGTTTTCTAATTGATTTAGTCAATGTTGGGGCTGCAAATCACCGAACGGGATTCGTTTTGTCAGTAGAAAAGCTCAAAAAATTATTAAAACTATACCACTGAAGTGAACGTAACCAAATTTGCAGGATTTTCAAAGAAGACCCTTCTTTGGCGCTAAATGAGGTCTGCATATCTCAATATCCTGCCTAGTTTTTATAATCTTAAAGGGCAAAACACGGAAAATAGCTCCAAAAAATGTTCAACATTTATTTTGGCAAAACCACAACAAGAAATTTGCATACATTTTTCAAAGACAATCTTTTTTGTGGCATGGGGGAGTCGCTGTCGAGTTACTGCTTGGTTCGTCGTCTACAAGTCGTTTTGTCGATTTCCTGCTGGATTATGGAAAAAACGCAACAATTTCCATTACGAAATCCGCAGGATTGAAATAGAACCTTCCTTTATCGCATGTTCGAGTAGCCATGTCCATTTTCTGCCTAATTATGGTAAAAACGCAAGGCAAAAACAGAAAGTCGCACGACGAGCGTCAAATTTCAGAAATTAATTTTGAACAAAATTCACATTAAATTCAAAGACAACCCTGTTTTATTGTATGTTGCAGTCTCCATGTCGATTTCCTGCTTGGATATGGAAAAACCGCATTTAGAACTTCGCATTGCAACAGCAAAAAAACCGTATTAAGAGCGTTAAAGTTTAAAAAAATATTCTGAAAAAACTGCACGAATCATCGCAAAAATATTCCCAGGATATTCTAAGACGATCTTTTTTTTATCGCATGGTAAAGGCGCCATGTCGATTTCCTGCTGGGTTATGGAAAAAACGCCTTTAGAACTTTGCATTGTAAAAACCAGAAAACCGCTTAAAAGCTCCAAGTTCCAACATTTATTCTGCGAAAACCACATGAATTACTGCAATAAAATTTGCAGGAAATTCAATCACAACCGTCTTCTATCGCACGTTTAAGTCGTCCTGTCGATTTCCTGCTTGGTTATGGAAAAAACGCATTTAGAACTTTGAATTTCAAAAACCAGAAAACCGCCCCAAGAGCATTAAGTTCAAGAATTCATTCTGAAAAAACATGACTTTCCGCAATAAGATTAGCAGGAAATTCAAACACAGCCGTCTTCTATAGTATGTTCCAGTCGTCTTGTCGATTTCCTGCTGGGTTATGGAAAAAAAACGGCTTTAGAACTTTATATTACAAAAACCAGAAAACCGCTCAAAGGCTTTAAGTTTTAAAATTTATTCTCAGAAAACCACATGCATTCCTGCAATAAAACTTGCAGGAAATTCAAACACAACTGTCTTCTATCGCACGTTCAAGTCGCCTTGTCAATTTTCTGCTTGGACATGGAAAAAACGCATTAAGACCCTTGCAAGGCAAAAAAACAGAAAACCGCACCAAGAGCGTCAAATTTCTTAAAATAATTTTGAAAAAACCATGTCAACTATCGCAACAAAAGTCGCGGGCACTTCAAAGAAAACTTTTGTTTGTCGGATGTTCAAGTCCAAATGTCGATTTTTTGTGTGGTTATGGGAAAAACCGCATTTAGAACATCGCATGGCAAAAAACGGAAAATTACACTAAGGGCGACAAACTTTAGAAATTAATTTTGAAAAAAACCACTTCAATTACCTCAACGAAATTTGCAGTACATTCCAAGACATCATTCTTGTATCAGATGATGAACGCGCCATGACCATTTCCTTCTAGGTTATTACAAAAAACGTATTTAGAACTTTGAATTTCAAAAACCAGGAAACCGCCCCAAGAGCATTAAGTGCAAAAATTTATTCTGAAAAAAAAACATGACTTTTCGCAATAATATTCGCAGGAAATTCAAACACAGTCGTCTTCTATAGCATATTCCGGTCATCTTCTCAATTTCCTGCTTGGAGATGGAAAAAAAGCATTTAGAACTTTGAATTTCAAAAACCCGGAAACCGCCCCAAGAGCATTAAGTTCAAAAATTCATTCTGAAAAAAAACACATGACTTTTCGCAATAAGATTCGCAGGAAATTCAAACACAGTCGTCTTCTATAGCATATTCCGGTCATCTTCTCAATTTCCTGCTTGGAGATGGAAAAAAAGCATTTGAACTTTGAATTTCAAAAAACAGAAAACCGCTCAAAAGCTTTAAGTTTAAAAATTTATTCTCAGAAAACCACATGTATTACAGCAATAAAACTTGCAGGAAATTCAAACATAACCGCCTTCTGTAACATGTTCAAGTCGTCTTGTCGATTTCCTGTTTCGATATGGAAAAAACGCATTTAGAACTTTGAATTTCAAAAACTAGAAAACCGCCCCAAGAGCGTCAAGTTCAAAAATGCATTCTGAAAAAAACACATGACTTGCTGCAATAAGATTCACAGGAAATTCAAACACGACGGTCTTCGATAGCATGTTCAAGTCGCCTTGTCGATTTCCTGCTTGGTTATGGAAAAAAGGCATTAGAACTTTGCATTACAAAAACCAGAAAACCGCTAAAAAGCTCCAAGTTCAAAAATGTATTCTCAAGAAACCACATGAATTACTGCAATAAAATTTGCAGGAAATTCAAATCCAACCGTCTTCTATAGCATGTTCAAGTCGTCTTGTCGATTTCCTGCTTGGCTATGGAAAAAACGCATTTAGAACTTCGAATTTTAAAAACCAGGAAACCGCCCCAAAAGCGTCTAGTTCATAAATTCATTCCGAAAAAAACACATGACTTACTGCAATAAGATTCGCAGGAAATTCAAATGCAACTGTCGTCGATAGCATGTTCAAGTCGCCTTGTCGATTTCCTGCTGGGTTATGGAAAAAAACGGCTTTAGAACTTTACATTACAAAAACCAGAAAACCGCTCAGGCTTTAAGTTTAAAAATTTATTCTCAGAAAACCACATGAATTACTGCAATCAAATTAGCAGGAAATTCAAACATAACCGTCTTCTATAGCATGTTCAAGTCGTCTTGTGGATTTCCTGCATGTTTACGGAAAAACCCCATTTATAACTTTGAATTTCAAAAAGCAGAAAACCGCACCAAGTGCATCAAACTTCACAAATTCATTCTGAAAAAACCACCTAAACTACTGCAATAAAATTTGCAGGAAATTCAAACATAACCGTCTTCTATAGCATGTTCAAGTCGTCTTGTCGATTTCCTGCTTGAGTATGGAAAAAACGCATTTAGAACTTCGAATTTCAAAAACCAGGAAACCGTCCCAAAAGCGTCAAGTTCAAAAATTCATTCCGAAAAAAACATGACTTACTGCAATAAGATTCGCAGGAAATTCAAATGCAACTGTCGTCGATAGCATGTGCAAGTCGTCTTGTCGATTTCCTGCTTGGGTATGGAAAAAACGCATTTAGAAATTCGAATTTCAAAAACCAGGAAACCGCCCCAAGAGCTTCAAGTTCAAAAATTCATCCCGAAAAAAACACATGACTTACTGCAATAATATTCGCAGGAAATTCAAATACAACGGTCTTCGATAGCATGTTCAAGTTGCCTTGTCGATTTCCTGCTTGGTTATGGGAAAAAAACGGATTTAGAACTTTGTATTATAAAAACCACAAAACCGCTCAAAAGCTCCAATTTCAAAAATGTATTCTCAGAAAACCGCATGAATTACTGAAATAAAATTTGCAGGAAATTCAAACATAACTGTCTTCTATCGCACGTTCAAGTCGTCTTGTAGGTTTCCTGCTGGGTTATGGAAAAAACCGGCTTTAGAACTTTGCATTACAAAAACCAGAAAACCGCTCAAAAGTTTCAAATTCAAAAATTTATTCTCAGAAAACCACATGAATTACTGCAATAAAATTCGCAGGAAATTCAAACACAACCATCTGCTATCGCATGTTCAAGTCGTCTTGTCGATTTCCTGCTTGGTTTTGGAAAAAACGCATCAAGAACCTCGCAAGGCAAAAAACAAAAAACAGCATCAAGAGTGTCAAACTTCAAAAATTCATTCTAAAAAAACCTCCTAAACTACTGCAGTAAAATTTGCAGGAAATTCAAACACGACCATCTGCTATCGCATGTTTAAGTCGTCTTGTCGATTTCCTGTTTGGTTTTGGAAAAAACGCATCAAGAACCTCGCAAGGCAAAAAACAAAACCGAACCAAGAGTGTCAAACTTCAAAAATTCATTCTTAAAAACCTCCTAAACTACTGCAGTAAAATTTGCAGGAAATTCAAACACAACCATCTGCTATCGCATGTTCAAGTCGTCTTGTCGATTTCCTGTTTGGTTTTGGAAAAAACGCATCAAGAACCTCGCAAGGCAAAAAACAGAAAACCGCACCAAGAGTGTCAAACTTCAGAAATGCATTCTGAAAAACCCTCCTAAACTACTGCAGTAAAATTTGGAGGAAAGTGAAACACGACCATCTGCTATCGCATGTTCATGTCGTCTTGTCTATTTCCTGCTTGGTTTTGGAAAAAACGCAGCAAGAACCTCGCAGGGCAAAAAACAGAAAACCGCACCAAGAGTGTCAAACTTCAAAAATGCATTCTAAAAAAACCTCCTAACTACTGCAATAAAATTTGCAGGAAATTCAAACACGACCATCTGCTATCGCATGTTCGAGTCGTCTTGTCGATTTTCTGTTTGGTTTTGGAAAAAACGCGTCAAGAACCTCGCAAGGCAAAAAACAGAAAACCGCACCAAGAGTGTCAAACTTCAAAATTTCATTCTAAAAAAACCTCCTAAACTACTGCAGTACAATTTGCAGGAAATTCAAACACAACCATCTGCTATCGCATGTTCAAGTCGTCTTGTCGATTTCCTGCTTGGTTTTGGAAAAAACGCAGCAAGAACCTCGAAGGGCAAAAAACAGAAAACCGCACCAAGAGTGTCAAACTTCAAAAATGCATTCTAAAAAAACCTCCTAACTACTGCAATAAAATTTGCAGGAAATTCAAACACGACCATCTGCTATCGCATGTTCAAGTCGTCTTGTCGATTTCCTGTTTGGTTTTGGAAAAAACGCGTTAAGAACCTCGCAAGGCAAAAAACAGAAAACCGCACCAAGAGTGTCAAATTTCAAAAATTCATTCTAAAAAAACCTCCTAAACTACTGTAGTAAAATTTGCAGGAAATTGAAACACGACCACCTGCTATCGCATGTTCAAGTCGTCTTGTCGATTTCCTGCTTGGTTTTGGAAAAAACGCATCAAGAACCTCGCAAGGCAAAAAACAAAAAACAGCACCAAGAGTGTCAAACTTCAAAAATTCATTCTAAAAAAACCTCCTAAACTACTGCAGTAAAATTTGCAGGAAATTCAAACACGACCATCTGCTATTGCATGTTTAAGTCGTCTTGTCGATTTCCTGTTTGGTTTTGGAAAAAACGCATCAAGAACCTCGCAAGGCAAAAAACAAAACCGAACCAAGAGTGTCAAACTTCAAAAATTCATTCTTAAAAAACCTCCTAAACTACTGCAGTAAAATTTGCAGGAAATTCAAACACAACCATCTGCTATCGCATGTTCAAGTCGTCTTGTCGATTTCCTGCTTGGTTATGGAAAAAACGCATCAAGAACCTCGCAAGGCAAAAAACAGAAAACCGCACCAAGAGTGTCAAACTTCAAAAATTCATTCTAAAAAACCCTCCTAAACTACTGCAGTAAAATTTGGAGGAAAGTGAAACACGACCATCTGCTATCGCATGTTCATGTCGTCTTGTCGATTTCCTGCTTGGTTTTGGAAAAAACGCATCAAGAACCTCGCAAGGCAAAAAACCGCACCAATAATGTCAAACTTCAAAAATTCATTCTAAAAAACCTCCTAAACTACTGCAGTAAAATTTGCAGGAAATTCAAACACGACCATCTGCTATCGCATGTTCAAGTCGTCTTGTCGATTTCCTGTTTGGTTTTGGAAAAAACGCATCAAGAACCTCGCAAGGCAAAAAACAGAAAACCGCACCAAGAGTGTCAAACTTCAAAAATTCATCCTAAAAAACCTCCTAAACTACTGCAGTAAAATTTGCAGGAAATTGAAACACGACCATCGGCTATCGCATGTTCAGGTCGCCTTGTCGATTTCAAGTAGGAAATCAACAAGGGTCGAAAAGTTATGAAAAAAAGGGCATTTAGAACTTTGCATTTCAAAAACCAGGCAACCGTCCCAAGAGCGTCAAGTTCAAAAATTAATTTTGAGAAAACCACAACCACCGCAACAAAATTCGCCGAATATGCAAATAAAGCCCAACATAATGGCATGTGAATGTCGGCATATCGATTTCAGGCCTTGCAATGCAAAAGCAGACAACCGCGTCATAAGAGGCAAGCTTCAAAAAATTCATACTGATAAAACCATTGGAATCAACGCAATAAAATTCACAGGGTAATCAGCAAAAACCTTGCTTTATCGCCTGCTGAAGTCGCCAAATCCATCTCTCGTCTAGTAAACTAAGAAAAACATTTTTAAGCTCAACTAACCCAGATGATTTGCAGACCCAACCACCCTTCTTAATATAATAGTGACTTTCTAGGATCTCTATAACCAAAACCCCCATATGAAACAAACCAGGAGCCTAAAAAACCTAAATGAATTTCGATAAAGCACCTTTGAAACAGTTCTCGACATGTTTCAAGCGTTGATTCATCAATAACGAGATAAGCTTCTGCTCGTCATTGTCCTCAATATAAAAAGCTTAAGCATCATGGAATCACATTCAGTCTGAAATTAGCTAGTTCGGAACAAGAATCTCCGTATATATTTATTGGCGAATTTTCATGCTAAAGCCCATATTTCATGCCCGTATTTTTTTCTTCCTCCAGATAGGTTTTGTGGTCTACAACAAGCAGCATCAGCGCATCAGGTGAAAGCAGGTTTATTGCTACATATGGATCACATTCGAAGTGAACTAAGTAGAACTTTTAACTATTATAATGAATAAACTTAATAAAAAGTGCTTTGCATCACAAGAACATCGCGGGACGGAGGCTTAAACACACTGATAAGAAGCACGTATTTTTCTATTATTTCATAGAAAATCAAAAACGCTGATTTTGTAGACCAAAATGTGAAAATTCGCCCTTGAAGTTTTGTGTTTTAATCTAATGGTTTTATGCTGTTTTAGGTGAGTGTAAACGCAACACCAAGCGAGGATGTGACCACGCAAAACCCGCTAAAAATGGAGGAATTCAGCGATCTTTCAGCTCTTTTAATGGGCGCAAATGTAGAGTTCATCGACTCTACAGATGAACTGAACACTCCAGTATTCGGTTAGTGATTTCAGTGTTTACTTGAGCTATCAGTCAATAATTGAGTGTTGTTTGGTTGCAGATAAAGAGGCGTTTAATTTTCCACAACAATCAACACCCGCTAAACCGGACAAGAACAAACCAAACCCAAAAGTAAAAGTCGAAACACTCCAACACTATTCGTACTCAGATTTGAATCTATCCGCGGATAATCAAGTCCAGACCAAGGAAAACTGTTGTTCGTTGGGCAATGAACAGTCCGAGATGTATTTATATCAGTCATTTGCCCCTTCTTTGTACAATCAAGGCGCCTACAGCCCGGTTTTCCTTCAAGATAATACGGCCATCAATCAGCCGTCTTTATATAGCACTAATTTAAGTTCAAACAATAATTTCAACTCAACTACCACCTCGCCTCAAGACGACCGATATTCCTACATATCGTCCCCTGTCGATCTACAGCCCGAACCTACAGGAAAAGAACACTTTCAGCATAAATTGAGGCTCAATCTGATGGCTGAACAGTTCAAGTTTCCCATCAAGGAGGAGGCGATATCGACCTTAAACACACCAGATGTTATTGATGAGGTTGTTCAGATGGGGACTAATTTCAATATCCTGGATTTGGTCGATAATGAGGTAAGAAATTCATTGGAAACACCGTCGGTTTTGGGGCTTTTATTGGACATTTCAGATTTTCCAACTTTCACCGATTCTCGGACACTTTATTTTGGATTTATTTGTGAAACTCCCCACGTCCTAGATGAGGGCTTTAAAAATGCAGTTGTTAGCGTATTTATGAGAGATTTCGGAAGTTTTGCACTAAAAGGGTGGAAATCGTTGAAAATTTTTCTTGATTTCCTTGGACAACTTAAAGTCCTACAAAGGAGAGCTCAGAAATGACATGCAAAGGCTGAAATCGCAATTTCCAGCCCCTTGATCACAGACGCGTAAAAAACTGACAAAAATCTGCAGGTATTTGCAATTTGCGACTTCAATAGACTGGAGTTTGTTTGTTTAAAATCAGGCAACATCAAATTCCTGTCGCTTCTCAGATTTGAACGGCAGATTTTTGAAAACTTCTGCCAGGTTGTATAAAATAACCATTTCCAGCCTTATGTTCAGAAACACGTAAAAAACTGACAAAAACCCGCAGGAATTTGCAATTTTCAGCTTTGAAAGAGTGCAGTTTCCTCATTTAAGCGCTGCCAAAGTCAATTCCCAATTGAATCTCAGTTTTAGGAGACAACAAACTCCAGCAAGACTTTCAAAAACGTCTATTAAAATGTGTGAAATCGCCATTTTCAGCCTCATGTTTAATCGCACGTGAAAAACTGGTAAAAATCTGCAGGAGTTTAAAAAATTTGCAGCTTCCACAGAATGAAGTTTCCTCATTTAAATGACTCCAAAATAGAATTCCAGGAGAACGTCAGTTTTTAGAGGCAAATTAAAAAAAAAATGTTTCAGATTACCATTTCCAGTCTAATGTTCGGCACCACGTAAAAAACTGGACAAAACCGGCAGGAATTTGAAATTTGCACCTTCAAAAGAGTGAAGTTTCCTCATTAAAATGACGCCAAAAATAGAATCCGAGGCGAACCTCAGTTTTTAGAGGCAAATTTTTTTAAAACGTTTGAAATCGCCATTTTTACCTTCATGTTCAAAACCTCGTAAAAAACTTAACGAAACCAGCAGGAATTGAAAATTTGCAACTGCAAAAAAGTGCATTTTTTTATTTAAATGAACCCGAAATCAACTCAATCGAATCATCCCAGTTCTGGGAGATAAATTTTTCGGAAATGTATGTTAAAATGTGTCAAATGGCTATTTCCGGACCCTCATGTTCAAAAACATGTAACAAACTGGCAAAAAAATCTGCATGAATGTGAACTTAGCAGCTTCGAAAGAATGAATTTTTCTCATTTAAACGATGCCAAAACCAATTTCTTACTGCCCCTTAGTTTTCAACGTCGGATTTTTGAGAGACTTTTGTTAAACTGTCTGTTATCGCCATTTATAATCCCATGTTCAAAAACACGTGAAAAACTGACAAAAGCCTGCAGAAATTTCAAGTTTACAGATTCGAAAAAGGGTGAGGTTTCTCATTTAAACTGGGCTAAAATCAATTTCCAATCAAACCTGTTTTGAGAAGCAAATGTTGTTTGAAATCGCCGTTTCCAGTCTCATGTTCAAAGGCACGTAGAAAACGTGCAAAAACCTGCAGGAATTTGAATTTCGCAGATTCGAAACAAAGAACTTTTCTCATTTAAACCATGCCAAAATCGAATCTCAATGAAACCTCAGTTTTGAATGGGCAAATTTCTCAGAAATGTTTCAAATCGTCATTTCCAGTCTCATGTACAAAAAACGGAAAAATAACTAACAAAATCAAGCAGGAATTTCAAATTTGCAGCCTCAAAAGAGTTAAGTTTTCTCATTTAAATGAAGCCAAAATCAGTTCCCAATTCAATCTCAATTTTGAGGCTCAACTATTTTTAAACCTATGAAATCTCCAATTCCATCCGCATGTTCAAAAGCGTGGGAAAAGCTGGCAAAAACCTGCAGTAATTTAAAATTCGCAGCTTCAAAAGAGTGAAGTTTCCTCATTAAACCGACTCCAAAATAGAATCCCAGTCGAATCTCAGTTTTGAGGGTAAATATTTTAAATCGTAATTTTTTCCCTCAGCTTCAAAAACAGGTAAAAAATGGCAAAAAAATCAGGAATTTCAAATTTACAGCTTCAGAAGAGTGAAATTTTCTTATTTAAGGGATGCAAAAATCCGTTCCCAAATGAATCTGCGTTTTGAGGCAATTTTTTAAAACGTTTGAAATTGCCATTTCCAACCTTGTGCTCAGAAATACATTAAAACTGGCGAAAATCCGCAGGAATTTCAAATTTGGCTTAAAAAAGTGCAATTTTCTTATTTAAGCGAAGACAAAATCAAATTCCAATCGAATCTCAGTTTTGAGAGACCAGATTTTCAAAAAAGTCCGTTAAAATGTGTGAAATCGCCATTTTCAGCCTCATGTAAATCGTACGTGAAAAACTGGCAAAATACTGCAGGAATTTAAAATATGCAGCTTCAAAAGAGTAAAGTTTCCTTATTAAAACAACGCCAAAGTAGTCGAATCTCAGTTTTGAGGCGCAAGTTTAAAAGAAAACGTCCGAAATTTCCATTTTTAACGTTTTATTAACAAACCCATAGAAAACTGGCAAAAACCCGCAAGAGTTTGAAATTTGCAGCTTCAAAAGAGTAAAGTTTCCTCATCTAAACGACGTAAGAATCAAATCCCTATCGAAGCTCAGATTTGTAAGACAAACTTTTAAAAAACGGCTGTTAAAATGTGTGAAATCGCCATTTTTACCTACATGTTAAAAAACATGTAAAAACTGCCCAAAACCTGCAGGTATTTCAAATTTGCCGCTTCAAAAGAGTGAATTTATCTCAGTTTTGTTAAAGCCTCCGAAAGATCCAGTCTCAAGTTCAAAAACGTAGATGCACGTTTGATGCCAGATTTGCAGGCATCTTTTAGGGAGATTTTGAGAAAATGAAAAATATTTTTATAGTTTTCCACTTGAAAAACAGCAGAATCTCGGTCCAGTTCTTTTATAAATATCGAAAACCGCCTTACGAGCATTCCGTCCAAATCAACCGAGTAGTAAAAACCCAAAATCGAGCAACATTCGACAAAATAAAATCTGTGACACCAAATCTGGAAAACTCGCCGGCCACTTGGCAACTGCCCTCTAAATCCCTCAACAACCCGCTACAGCTTTTTTAACGTTGATTTCTAGCCGGAACTTCTGGCGACCTAAAACCAGGTCGACTGTTTCAGTTGAAGCACATAAAGCGACAGCTTTACGAAGAGGCAACACTGAGCGTTTTTAATTTTCTTCCAGGACATTTGCGTTATAAACGAGGACGAGGCATTTGTTTCAACACTGACCAGCCCGACAGCCTTTAAATCCGAACCATCCACACCATCCACTACCACCAGTCGATCCAGTTCGATTCGAAGAACGAAGAAACGGAAAATGTTTCAATTGGACGACGCTGATGATGGTGATGATGACGATGATGATTACATCCCGCCAGCCTACAAGAAACGATCCTCTGCTTACCGGCTTGCAGACAACGACATGGAAAACAGCGATTCTTCAGACGATTCGCTGGATCAGCCGACAAAGTCCAGAAAGCGAAGCATCTCAGTGTCGAAGACACGCGGCCGTCCGCCCAAACGAGGTGATTCTGTGTCCAGTGACGGTTCGAAAGACCAGGACGTGTCGAAGTATCGCGAGTTGAGAGACAAGAATAATGAGGCTTCACGAAAATCGCGCCTCAAGAGGAAAGTGCAGGAGCGGGAGTATGAGAAGGAGGCTGATGAGCTGTACGCCAAGAACATCCGGCTCAAGACTCAAGTGGAGGAGTTGGAAAAAATGGTCGAATCTTTCAGAAACAATCTCTTTAAAATGCTGGTTACTAAGTAAGCAGGCTGCTCTAGAACCTAAGGTTATTAGTAGATTTTTTATTGAAAATCTGTTATAGGATTCAGTTGAGCCACATTTGCTTATATGGCCTCAATTTTGGTCTCCGAAGTTTTCCGTTAAACTTCCGAGCTTTACGTTGTCGCTGACTTGTTATTACCATCAGCATTGCTACCTTTTCGTAGCGATTATATAGTTTTAGTTCACTTGTTATGTGCTTAAGTACCTGCTTTACTTGTAACTGTTTTTTTTTGTATCAATCTAAATATATATATTTGTTTTTCTCTATCGAAAGAATTGTTCTGAAACCGACGATCGTTTGTTCCAATCGAAGACCATTCAAAGTGCTGACCACCAGTGATTCGAACAGAAACACTTTGCCTTGTATTAATGTGTACCACCCATTAACATTTAGTTTATTATGTTTTATCTATTGTGTTGTTTAGTCAATGAGAAAATTTGAATTTTTACCGATAAAATTCTTATAACGATGACAATGTTTGTGTTCATTCATTCAAGTTCATTAATAAAGTGATTTTATTTGTATTTACTGTGTTATTTTTATTTTTATTGGAAAACCATTTTACTGAAATCCCAAAAATTTGCATGAAAACAAGCAATTAAAGGATAATTCGAGGGCCACAAACCAGTGTTTTTGGGTAAACCACATTTTTCTCATGTTACGTTTAGGGTATAACTCGCCTGGTGTTGGAAGTATTCCAAAAAAAAATTATTCCTTTAAAAAGCTGTAGTTTTTTTCGAGACTCAAATCAATTCCCAATCGAGTCTTAGTTTTGAGGCGCAATTTAAAAAAAACGTTTGAATTGAAAAGTTCTTCAAAAACACGTAAAAATTTGACCACAATTTTCAGGAATTTGAAATTCGCAGCTTCAAAGGTGCAAAGTTTTCTTTTTTAAACGACGCTAGATTCAAATCCCAATCGAATCACAGTTTTGAAGCAATTTTTTCAAAACCGTCTTAAAATGTGTGAAATTGCCGTTTCCAGCCTCATGTTCAAAAGCGTGTGAAAATACCAACCAAAATACGGCAGGAAATGTTGTCACAACAAATATATCCACATTAACTCATGGTACGTTTGTATTAAAATTAAATTACTTTTATAATCTATCTATAAGCTATCTATATATTACCTTATATCTATAAATTGCCTTATCTATCTATATATTAGTAATATATCTAAGCTATCTATACTTGTCCTTATCTATGAAATGGACATGTTGACAAATATTGTCAATTTTCCAAGGAAAATTACACTTTAGTAGTCGTAAGTAGGATCTCAACTCATATTTACTTGACTCTTTTAATTGTAGTACTTAATTGTTAATAACTGAAATAATTGAAAACAATGTGGAGAAAAATATCCGCAATATTTTCTTTTATTATATTTCTGTTTCTAACTTATGTGCAAACCAAAGATCTTTTATTAAAAGCTTCTAAAAATATACAGGGTCGCTCACGTACAGGATGGCACGTATATGGAAACGCGACATGGGATTGTTTCGCTACTTCTATAATCGCTCGTGATCTAAAGGTGCGTCCACACCAGTAAAATTGTGCGTCGAATGTTGAATTTCGAATTCGGCGAAATCATTTACGGCGCAAATTTACGTTCTTCGCCTTTTTTTTTGACATAAATATATGCGAAGTGCTTAAATTATGGCTGCCATGCATTTTCGTCGAAGCTACGCGGGTTAATACGGCGAGCTCGGAAAAACAAACCGCTTCTGCACGCTGGAAAACCAAAAAACCACGGAATGACGGACGCTAATTAGTCGTTAGTGATTTCGAGGTGATAAATGTGTTTTAATAGTTAACGGAAGATTTTTCTAGCAATAAAACGATAAAAGATAAAGTATATTCATAAATGAAACAGAACTTAACATGCGTCAGATGAAGCGGGCAGCAGTAGCAGATATTCCGCAAATTGAAGTACGGAATATGGACTGGATCATTTACCGGAAAGGAAGGAAACTGAAATAAATCGTTGCAAATTTCCAGAGTGTAAATTTCAATCATATGTATGCTGTGTAAAGTGTCAGGTTGCACTCTGTTTGGACAAATAAAGAAACTGTTTTCTTCGGTTTCATACTGAGTGACGACGCCCTGTTACTGTATAAATCACATGTTGTTCCACATATGACACAAACCAGTTTTTCGACAAAAAAGTTGTTATTCGATAATTTTTTTACGAATCAATAAAAAAAATTCAAATGCCGCATTTTTTTGAGTTGATCAATTTTATGAGTTACGTTTTTTTCCCAAGTAGGTGACCGCAATGGAACTGCACCGGTACAGTAGCTGTAAAATATCGGAAAAAAATCACTCTGTATGAAATTTGGATTCTCATCCTCGTAAAATAAGTGGCTTAATACAAGCTAGTAGTAGCACATGCGAGTTATTAATTGTAAGTTCTAATACCAGAATAGACGCGACAGCACCCGAGCGATTGGAGTCTACAACATGTCCCTTGAACCGGGATACCTCTTTGATCTCTCTACGTCTAACGTGCCATCAAGCGTGATCTTATATATTTGATTTTGATCTGATATAAATTTAAATCAGAATAACCTGTGGATTTTGCTGCTGCATCATCGACTATTGCTGCTGCTGCTGTTGCCTGTGCAGGATCGCTTGAATCATAGAATTCATCTGGGCAATGGGTCCCCCTTGTGAGCCCATCATGTGGCTCAAGCCGCCCATTGGTCCGGCCTGCCGGGCATAGGTCGCTCTACCGGACATGCTGCTGCTGATGTTGCTGCTGCTGTTGTTGTTGCTGCTGTTGTTGTTGCTGCAACATGTACTGCGACCGTATCATTGGGCCTGAAACACAACAAAATCGTCTGTATAGCAAACCTTTACTTTTTAGGGTTACTGATCTCTAACCAGAAGGCGGAATGGGGTGATGCGGGTATCGCATCATTCTCCCCATTCTAGGGGCGTTCTTTGCATTCCTGCAGGTCCACCATGTATTCCATACGAATCCACATGGCTGCCCATTACACGACTATGGCCCCTATTGGGGCCGCCCATCATTCTCCCCATTCCAGGTGGCGTTCTTTGCATTCCTGCAGGTCCACCATGTATTCCATACGAATCCACATGGCTGCCCATTACACGACTATGGCCCCTATTGGGGCCACCCATCATTCTCCCCATTCCAGGTGGCGTTCTTTGCATTCCTACAGGTCCACCATGTATTCCATACGAATCCACATGGCTGCCCATTACACGACTATGGCCCCTATTGGGGCCGCCCTTCATTCTCCCCATTCCAGGTGGCGTTCTTTGCATTCCTGCAGGTCCACCATGTATTCCATACGAATCCACATGGCTGCCCATTACACGACTATGGCCCCTATTGGGGCCACCCATCATTCTCCCCATTCCAGGTGGCGTTCTTTGCATTCCTGCAGGTCCACCATGTATTCCATACGAATCCACATGGCTGCCCATTACACGACTATGGCCCCTATTGGGGCCGCCCATCATTCTCCCCATTCCAGGTGGCGTCCTTTGCATTCCTGCAGGTCCACCATGTATTCCATACGAATCCACATGGCTACCCATTACACGACTATGGCCCCTATTGGGGCCGCCCATCATTCTCCCCATTCCAGGTGGCGTTCTTTGCATTCCTGCAGGTCCACCATGTATTCCATACGAATCCACATGGCTGCCCATTACACGAATATGGCCCCTATTGGGACCGCCCATCATTCTCCCCATTCCAGGTGGCGTTCCTTGCATTCCTGCAGGCCCACCTTGCATACCGACCAATTTATGCTTGTCTGGATTTCCGTGCGGTTTCCTTTTTTTGGCCCGCATGTCTGCCAACTCGCTTTGTGGGCCGCCCATTTGCTGACCAATCGAATTCATATTGCCCCCCATTTGGAATGCGTTCTACAAAGCAAAAAACAACTTGTGTAAAGATCATTGTTGTGCACGTGAAAGCAGTTGTTGTCGGTAATAGGAAGAATCGAATTATTCTTTTGTGGAAGAAACTGGATGAATTGCGTAAGCTTTCAAAAATGTTGCGATTTTTTGCGAATAGCGTAGCGAGTGAATGCGATGGTTTTATTTGAAGATTGGCCTATTTGGATTTACCTGAAGACTGTTTAGAGACAACTAATAGGAATTTACTGATATCATTTTGGAACATTTTTGCAAAATAAAGGAGTTTCAATCCGCTATTTCATCCAGTCCCAAATCCGCTATCAGAACAGACAAAATGACGTGTTTTATGGCAGTTTCTTTGCACAATTAACTCTGTTTAAATATACCGGATAAATTGCAGATTGCGCATTGTTGGGCATTCCAGTGAAATACTGCTTCTGTTTGGGATAAACTTCTGCGGGTGGAATCTGCTTGCGCTTCATCTCGTACTCATTGCTCTGAAAAAGTCCAATCCTCAGCTCCCGCGGTTGTCTTGAGTGCGAATAATTACCTGATATATCATTTCCTGCTTAATCATGTCGGGCTGTGGAAAACTGGGACTATTCTTATGATAATTTTGATTGACACTGGGCCTACCATAATAGCCTTGAAACAGAAGTTCTGAATAGGGAGACCTGGCGTTCGGTACGCGGCTGTACGGGTTGAAGTTCAACCCCATTTGATTCTGCAATGAAACACTACGTTGAAATTCCCGATTGGAAAACTGCGCGAAAAACGAACCTTGTGTTGATGTTGCTTGGCTATTTGCTTCAAAGTTTGGGCAGCAGGACTGAGCTCGGTCTTGGCAAAGTCTATGTTCGAGTAGGGAAGACGATCGGCGACTGAAGCGATTGGATTCTTTTCAAACACCGGCAGGGAATAGGTGTTCTGATTGGACTGTTCTGAAGGACTCTGAGTCATCTTCAAGTAATCGGCACTTACTTGGGCGGGCTGCAAGTCCTTCTCTTCCAACTTGAGACTGTTGGTAGCTTCGCTGGGCTTGTCCTCAAAGTCAAAGTTCTTCATCAGGTCGCCGTTGAAGCTGTTGATATCCGAAATGAGATCGTTGAACGCAGCTGAGGACATGATTGCGTCGCTCGTTTCATCGCCCATGAGATCGGGGAAATCTCCAAAACCCGCACCTCCATTGGCTGCGTCTTTTTCCAGTGCGGCTGCACATTGGTCGAGATCAGCAAAATCATTATCTGGCTCCTGCAATTGAATCAACTGAACACACTGAACTAAACAAGCTGTCAACGCAATCCCAAACTTGTCTGCCAACATTGAACCCAATATTCGCTTTGGATGCATGTCCAGGCGTGCCAGGAGTGGCGGCTTTGGGCGACGAAATGTCGCTCTTCAGGCTCGCATTCGCATGTGTTTTAACCGTAACATTGGTGCTGATTTGTTGCGGCTGAGAATTCGCTGCTGAAGTTGTAAACTCGAGCTGTTGTACAATTTCCACCTGAACAGGGGACTTATGTAAAGAACAGTGAGATTAACCAGGGAAAAGCAGACAAAAAAAAACCGCATCAATCGCCAACGCAACGAAAAGTTACGGCTCGCTTGCTTTGAGCGTTGTTAATTGCAGCAGAAAAAAAATTCTGCGTAAATATGAAAAGATTTGCAATGTTTGCTGGCTCGGAGTAGTCGAAGTAAAAGTCACTGAAAGTATTACCCAAAACTTTGTAAGACCCTCATACTGGTTTGGGCCGTGTTGCTGAGTGGTACGTTGCAGCTTAACTGGCTGCTCGAAATTATCAATGGGATTTCCTAAGTCCAACTCCTCTGCGGATCGTTTTAGGGACCTTTGCTGCTGAAACAATATCAACACTAGTCAAATTGCAAAAAAATCTATTATACAATAACTGATCATGTGCGTTTACTTTTTATCTCCAGTTAAACCAACAAGAATAGAGCAGATATCTAGGGGCAAAAACGTCAGGAGTTAATATTTTGCCCCAAAACATTTGCTATATTATTCGTGACAACAAGAGAACATCTCGGGGAAAAAATATAAGCACTCTTTCAAAGTGTTCTCAAAGCGCCCAGCAGACCCTTAAAGCGCAAATTTTCAGTTGAAAAATCCATGAAGCCCACTCTAAAAGAGTGGTTATATATTTTCATTCTTCACATGCAAGTATTTGCATGTAAAGTGCAATATTTTACTTTGAAAATACATTAAATTTGAGCAAACTTTATAAAAGTATTTGTTTTTTGTTCTTCAGATAGAGACAAACATTTGCAAGATTTGAATAGTGGTAATTTTTTTATTAAAAACATTTAAATAGACAAATTTTTGGTTTAAAAATCCATGAATTAATTTTTTGCGCTAAAATATTTACTCGATTCTTGTTGGTTTAGCTGAAGGTAACAAGAGAAAGCCACCGGTAAAAAAATATAAACCCTCTTTTAGAGTGTGCTCAAAATTAGTCGATTTTCTAACTGAAAAATTCATGAAATGTGATCATACTCTGAAAGAAAGTTTTTCTTTTAATTAAAAGCCTTCAAATTGACAATTTTTGAGTTTGAAAACCCATGAATGAATTTTTCGCTGTAAAATATTTACTCAATTCTTGATGGTTTAGCTGAAGGTAAGAAGAGAAAGCATTGAGAAAATTAAAAAAAAAACATTTCAGAGTGGGCTCAAAATTCATGGATTTTTAAACTGAAAAATTTTTAATATGTGAGCACACTCTGAAAGAGTCTTTCGGTTTTTATATTCTTCAAATACAAGCATTTGCATGATTTGAATAGCTGTTTTTCTATTAAAAGCCTTTTAATGGACCAATTTTCACTTTGAAGAGCCAAGGGGTGAATCGATGAATTCATTTTTTGCCCCCAAATATTTGCTCGGTTCTTGTTGATTTAGCTGAAGATAAAAAGAAAAGGCCTCAGGTAAAAATATAAACACGCTTGCAAAGTGCGCTCATATTTCATAGAAAGCTGTTTCTTTTAATTAAAAGTACTGTAATGCACTGAAAACTTGAAAATTTATGAGTATACAATCGATTAATTGATTTTTTGCCCCAAAACATTTGCTCGATTTTTGCTGGTTTAGCTGAAGATAACAAGAGAACGCTTGGGGTAAAAAAATATGAACACTCTCTCAGAGTGTGCTCACATTTCACTAATTTTCAAAAGCGCCCAGCAGCCCTTTAAAGCGCAATTTTCCCCCTTTGAAAATCCATAAAATGTGAGAACACTGAAAGAATCTTTAATTTCAATTTTCGTTTTTAACAAAAAATTCCGAATCAATTAAACACTGTTTCTTATGTCACTTGTGCATCTGCAACCAACTGAAATGGAAAATTTTGGAATACCTACACACTCTGATTTTTTTTGTCCTCCTCGCGATTTTCCTCGAAACTCATACTTTAATTTTATTCTCCCAAACCAGGCCTCTTTTCAAATAAAGCTGTTCTTTATAAAAATATCCGGCTTGCTTCAGGGTACCAGGTGGCAATTTTTCCAAAAAATCTTCAATATTTACGAGACTAACAAAGATGAAGCAATTAACACGCCACTGGATGGAGGAGGTGAATGTCTATTAGTTTTTTGTTGGATAAATAGGTATTAATTTTTATCTCAAGTGAAAAATTCCAGAAGCTTGCTTTTCGGCAATTTTTAGGATTTTTATCCAATGGATTTTTTTCATGTTAAATGTGTGGAAACAACCGGAAAAAGTCGCCCGTAAAAAATTGGCTCATTTGGTTGAATTCTGGGTGTTTCATTGAATTTAAAGTTTCACCCCCCGTAAGGAACATGTTGGTTGTTTCAATTTGGGAGTTCAAAAAGAACAAAAAATTCACATGTTATTTTTTGTTCTCCCAAACCACGACTTCTTCCAAAATAAGTTCTCATTCCAAATTCTTTATACTATATATACATATACAGAGTGTGTCCAGTATAAAATGATGTACATGGGGATATTGGAAACCGTTAGAGTTACAGGGTGGACCAAATGGGGAAAAAGTTGCGCAATTAAGTGCCTATAAATAATCTGTCATCAACTTCTTTGAACTGGGAATAGCAACGGATATACAGGGAAAAAAAGAAAAAAGTGCGTTTTATAAAATCCTTTATATCGTGTTTATTATAAAAGATACAATAACGAAATTTTCAGGGTGGGGGTAAGAAATGAGCGTAAATTTGAAAATAAAGTAAAAAATAATCTGGGCCCATTATGTTCAATGAGGCCGAAGTCAACTTCTGTTTTTCTTAAGGGCGTCATATTGAATTTCTGCATTTTTAAATTCCCCTTTAAATATGGTCTTCAGCCATGTATAACACGTTTATGTTCGGTCAATAAATAAATAATTAAAATTGGCTTCAATTTGACGCAAAGAGGTACGAGATGTCTCAACCACGCTTTGCATTACCAAATTTTCTTTATTTTCGTCTGGAAGTTTGTTTTTCTTTACCTTAGCAAAACTCCCGTAAGCTACAAGGTTGTCTTTCAGACGCCTAAACATAGTTCTCTCGACGACAGAGAATAAAACACTCCGTAAACAACAAACAAAAACATATCGTATTTTACATAATTTGAAAAGTGATTCATTTTGAAACTCACAATTAATTACAAACACTTGACACTGACAATAAATTCTACTTTGACAGTTGCCTAGGTAATTAAAACAGAGAACGAACGTCAGTATGAGGAAATTGAAGAGAAATATCAATGCCTACTACAATAAAATCTTAATTTTGTTAATTTTAATTATTTATCTTGACCGAACATAAACATGTTATATATGGCTGAAGAGCATATTTAAAGGGGAATTTAAAAATGCAGGAATTCAGTATGGCGCCCATAAGAAAAACAAAAGTTGACTTCGGCCTCATTGAACATAGTGGGCCTAGATTATTTTAACTTCATTCCAATGTATTCCTGGGTTTCAGTCAATTTTATTGTTTATTATTTAAAATTCATTCCAATGTATTCCTGGGTTTCAGTCAATTTTATTGTTTATTATTTAAAATGTTACAAATACGTTTCGGTGTCTTTCTCCACCATCATCAGTTTCTCTAAAATATATATTTACAGTTATCATCAATTCAAATAAAAAACTCTCACTAAAATTCACACATTAAAATACAATTACATACATATTAAAAAGTACATTAAGAACATTGGTTTTCAGGTGATGAGTCAGGACAAACATATCCGGGAAAAGACTAGAATCTATTGTTTAGAGATTCAAACTTTAATTTCAACTTACGTGTATAGTTCTTAACATCTCAACATTCAACTGGTCACTGAATTTTCCATATTTTATTCGATATCAAGCGAGCGAAACAAAAAAAACTGTTTATCTTTCGTTTTTTCTTTGCGTTTTAGGAATGCTTGGCAATTCTTCAATATTAGATGTTTACATTTCATTTACCTGGTCCAATCAGTTCATTCATGCGATCATCTAATTAGCGTATGATATACAGAGCTAAGATTGTCTGTATCTGATCTGAAATTTATTGCATTCTGATGTTTCTTAATTTGTATCATTTCATGGATTCTTCTCTTATTATAGTTGTCCTCATTGATTAATATTTGTGTGTTATCGAAATCAAAATCATGCAACTGTTGTTGTGCATGTTGTGCTAATGCTGTTGCATTTTCGTTAACCTTTCTTAAGCTATATTTATGTTCGTATATTCTTTTCTTTAAATATTGCCCTGTTTGTCTTAAGTATGTGCTGTCACAGTTCAAACAGTCAATCTTGTATATTACGTTTGGTGTGTCCAATTTATCGCTTCTAGGCTTAAATTTTGTAAAACACTCTTTTGCCAAGTTGTTTTTAGTTTTCTCCGCTATAGCAATATTATGCGGTTTTAAAACATTTTTTATTTTTGTGTTGATTTCTGGTATGTGCGGTAATGATACATACCTGATTTCACCTTCTTTTTTCATTTTTATATTATTTATGTTGTTCCATTTATTTGCATTGTATATTTTATTAATTCTTTGTTTTATAATTGGTTTGAACAATTCTTTGGGATAGTTGTTCATTATTAGTACCTTTTTATTTTTTCAAGATTTTTTTGTCTGTATCTACAATGGGCTAATTTTATCGCTCTATCAGTAAGAGCTGTTACCACACTTTTTTTATATTGTATAGGTGCATATGATTGGTAATTCAAGTATCTACCAGACCACACATCCGTTGTGTACCAGTTTGCTTTTATTTCCCCATTATCGTCATACATAACCGTCATATCCAAAAAGTTTAATGATCTGTTTTTGTCTTCCTCAATGGTGAATTTTATGGTTTCATGGAATGCATTAAACTTATCCAGTGTGTATTGAACTTTTTGGTTTGGCAGGCACCTTATACAGTCATCAACGTATCTTTTAAAAAATCCACACTTAAAGTTTAAATCAGGTATTAGTTTTTCTTCCAGACTTTCCATTACAAGGTTTGCAATTGTTGCAGCTATGGGAGATCCCATAGCTACTCCATATATTTGTGAATAGAAATTGTCCTCGTATCGGAACTAAGTGGACTTAAGGCACAGCTCTACCGACCCAACAAATTCATTTTCGGGTAATGATGTATGTTCCCTAATTTCAGCCCATTTATTTCTTATGCACTGTATTGAGTACTCTATCGGGATGTTTGTGTATAGCGATACCACATCAAGCGATATTAGG
Organism: Dendroctonus valens; assembly: GCA_024550625.1. NCBI lineage: Eukaryota > Metazoa > Arthropoda > Insecta > Coleoptera > Curculionidae > Dendroctonus > Dendroctonus valens. The sequence continues at coordinate 257,959 of JAJTJO010000235.1, forward strand.
CGATGGTTCTCAGGTATCTTCTGTTTTTTTATGAATTCTCAGAAGCTCCATGAGTCCCTAATGTGATATTGTGAATTTCCCAATACATTACTCAACACAGCTGACAGGTATTTAGATAATTGGTAAGTTGGGGCATTTATATTGCTAACTATCGGTCTTAATGGGTGGCCTGCTTTGTGAAGCTTTGGCAGGCCATATATAAATGGTGCTCGGCCGTTGTTGCAAGACAGTGTTCGCTTTAAATTATCTGTTATGAATTAATTTTTATGCCATGAATTTATTATTTTATTTAGTTTTGTTTGAATATTTGTAGTAAGATCTTTTTTTCCCAGTTTATATGATTTTACATCATTTATTAATGCTAGCATTTTTGTTCTATATTCACTTTTCATCATAACAACTGTCTTGCTACATTTGTCAGCCGTTAACACGCAGATATTTGTGTGTTCATTTAAGAAAGTTTTGGTTTCACGTATAACCCCATTGATATCATTGGGCACACCTTTGTTCGATGTTCTATTCTTGAAATTAGTTAATATGTTACACAACTTACTTCTTATTTCGTTTTTTTTATCGCTATTTAAAGAGAAGATTCCATGTTCGATGTTTGCTATGACTTTTTTTTGTTTCGCTCGCTTGATATCGAATAAAATATGGAAAATTCAGTGACCAGTTGAATGTTGAGATGTTAAGAACTATACACGTAAGTTGAAATTAAAGTTTGAATCTCTGAAATTAAAGTTGTTGTTATAGTGAAACTTTCGCTGCTCGCTTTTCTGCTCTTCTAATCGCATTCGAATGAAAATATCGAAATGGACACGATTGCTGTTTATGACGATTCATATTACCTTTTTTAGTAAAACCTTTTGCGCAATCACTACACTGAAACATATTTACTAAATATAATTATCAGAATATGAATGAAGATGATTCTAAACTCTGCGAGTTCTGCTTATATAGCATACAATTTAAAAAAATATAATAATTGAAGTAAAAAGGTGTATAAAAATAAAAGCCGTCTACATCGATCTAGTGAGTAAATCTGAATTAATTACTTGTATTGAATTGCATAAGATATTGAAAAAATAAAAGGCGTTTGCTCTAATAACTAATAGTAAAGTGAAGATGTATGGCATACAATTAAAAATTGAATACTTGTATTCTAGTAGTAGTAGTAAACATCTTTATTTCTAAAAAAGGCTATCGACCTATCGGTCTTCCTGCCTTTGTTTAATACATGTAGTCTTAATCTAAATAAAAAACAAATATGAAAATTCTCTTATTCTAGGTTAACAATATTATTAAATAAAATTTCAGTGGTAAGAAGAAATTATTTTATTGTCCACTAGTCAGTTGCGTTTGTAAGTCTTCGAGTAGCGTTAATGTAGGGAAACGGAAGCGGGATTGTCTGGTTGGTCTTGTAAGACAAAGGGGATTCAGTATGGTCCAGTGGTAAGGGTTGTTTGTCCATTTTGTCTGTAGCTGTATGAGTCTTTCCGAGATCTTTGTCATGTTTGTGCGTTCGTGTAGTAGTGGGTGGGGGTGGGGGGGGGGGGGGTTGTGTAGTGGGTTTTGGGGGTGTCTTATTCGTGTTATTAGTCTTGGTGCAATTTGTTCTGTTGTTTGTGTATAATGTTTTGTTCTTTCTGTTCCGTTGGTCATGAGTATATGTCCAAAGTCTAGCAAGGGTCTACAAATAGCTTTATATATTTTGGTGGCGGTGTTTGTGCTAATTCCTCTGTCTTCGTAGGTTAGTGATCGGAAGTGTTTTGTTCTCTTTATTGTTTCTGCCCTGATGTTTCGAATGTGTTTAGTGAATTTAAATTTGTCGTCAATTGTGATTTCAAGGTATTTTACGTCGTTTTTTGGTTGTGTCGTTTGGCCGTCTGCAGTTATTGTAGGGGAGTCAGCGTTGAGTCTGTGGTTTGTGAGCAGAAGTTGGTTTTTTGACGCGTTTGGTGTTAGTCTCCATTTATAAAACCATGTCATTGTGTTGTTTGTTAGTGTTTGGAGTCTTTGAGCTGCTCTCTCAGTAGTTTTGTCATGTACAATAAGTGCCGTGTCGTCTGCGTATTGTAATATGTATGCCGATCTGTCGATTTGATTTTTGTCTGGTAAGTTGTAATTGTATATGTCATGGCAGTATATATTGTAGAGAAACGGTGAGAGCGGGGATCCTTGAGGAAGCCCTTGTTCAGGGGAAAAAGAAAATGACAGTGTTTTGTCAATTCGTACTTGTAGTTTTCTGTTTTCTAGTAAGTCCTTTATGGTGTGTAGTAGATATGTTGGTGTGTGTAGTTTGTAAATTTTGTATAGTAAGCCTCTATGCCAGACACTGTCAAAAGATTTGTTAATGTCCATAAACAGGCAAGCTGTCTTTCTGTCAGTAAGGTGGGTAGTTTGTACATTGTTGGCCAAAATAAAGAGCGGATGAACCGTCGACTGATGCTGTTTGAAACCAAGTTGGTGGGTAGGTATATACTTTCCAATCACTTTTTCAAGCCGCTGCTTCATTATGCATTCAAAAATCTTGCCCAGTACTGGAAGCAGTGTAATTGGTCTGTAGTTTGTTACGTGCAAATATTTTGCCGTAAACCTGTTAATTTGTTTTCGACCTCGGTATGCGTGTGCAAGTTATTTGCCAAGCATATCTGTTTTGGTTTTTTCATCATAGAGTTAAATTTTGGCTGTAAAATCCGAATCTAGCAAATTTGGCGATTCTTATCACAGTTTCGATTCTTATCGCAGGTGAAAAAAATGTTTGGTAGATTGCGGGATCACGTGTCCGTTAGGGCCAATGAAATTGGTGATTTTTGATTCCTGCTCCAACGGAAGGTTGGGGGGAGGAAAAACTTCTACTGGTGTAACGGTAGATTTTGGTGGTTGAAGAATTAATTAGGCCGTGACGATCAGATCGGCAGGTCGATTTTGAGTTTGTTCCGCACGGTCGGGCTTTGAGATTTTCATTGTGTTCAGGGCTACCGCATGGTCGGTTTTTACAAATTTTAGAATCGAGAAATTTATTGATGATGCTTGCAAGAGGCCTTGATTGATGGTTTGCAAGAGGTTTGCAAGAGTCGGCGAGTTGAAGTTTTGAGACCCAAGAACCAGATAGACGAATCCATGATGGCCGTTATGACCACGTGGAATTGATCCGAGATCCGAGGAGCAATTCAAAACCAGCTCTTTTGGGGAACTTCAGCGGGACCTTTGGACCTAGAAGTTGTATGCTACTTGGAAGCATGCTGGCGCCCAACTTTTGGTGAAGACTTTGTTTTTTTTTATCAGTTTTTTATGACAGTTTTTTTTTATGATATGAATTAATAACTTTTATAGTTAACTGCTTGTGCTGAAACATTCAAGTTCGACTGCATTCAGTTCATTTTATTTCTTTTTACTTTAATTGCGATTCACAGTCGGACCTGAGTGATTTCCTTATTTATTTGGTACCCCTTTACTGTGGATTTTTTTTATTTTTATTTATGATCACGACCGATCCCCATTGGAAGACCTGCTAGGCCACTGACTGAAGTGATCACTCCAGCAGGTCCCCCTCAGGGTCCTTCCGCTTCACCATCCAGGTTTGATTGAAGTTAAGGTATCCATAGATTAAGGGTGCTACCAAAAATATCCGAGTGATACACTCTAAGTAAATTTATATATTTTTTTACCTTTATTACTCTCAGTAAAATTGTTAACTTGTTTGAATACATTAGTTGTGCAGTTGAATTTGAGTGTGCGTAATTTTGTATTGTCCATTGAGCGTTCCAAAAATTGTTCACTAGCCGCAAAGTACTAGCTCTTGCTCTAACTCACGCCCGAGATAAAATAAATATAGCTGGAAGTAAAATTCATAACAAGTTGCTCGGTTGTGTATTGTCCAGTCTATTTTTGGGTATAGGGATTATTAAGCCGTTTTTCCATGTTTCTGGGATTCTGCCATTTGTGATGCAGTTGTTCAATTCAGTTAGGATCAGTTTGTGTGTTTCTTGAGTTAGGCTTTTCAAGACTTTTGCCTTAATTTTATCTTTCCCCGGTGCAGTGTTCTTGATGTGCGCTAGGGCTTCATCGTACTCTGTGTCTGTGATCAGTTTGTATGTGTAGTTTGGTGAGCTGTTAAAAGAGTTCAAGTACCAGTCGTTGATCAAGTTCCAGTTGTCATTGTCGAAGTGTGTGTTTAAGGTCATTTATCCTTTTATAAAAATCTTTTCTGCCCGACGAAAAAGTCTGAGAGTAGGTTAATTTAATTAATCATTTTAACCTGCCTCCCTTGACTAGATAAATCTAATTTTAAGTAAATAATTTAATTTTCACTAAAATGTTTATCTAGATTTTAAAAACTAAAAATATAAACTATCAAACTAAAAGTTTAAATTTAACATTTTTAGTTTAATTTTACTTATTCTAATACTTTAATTAAAATTAAAAATTTAATTGATAGTACAATTTAAATTTTCTCAATCCAGACCCCAATACCCGGATTAAACTAGAAATTCTATAGCATAATTCAAATTTTCTCAATCCAGGCCCCAATACCCAGATTAAACTAGAAATTCTATAGCATAATTCAAATTTTCTCAATCCAGGCCCCAATACCCAGATTAAACTAGAAATTCTATAGCATAATTCAAATTTTCTCAATCCAGGTCCCAATACCCGGATTAAACTAGAATTCTATAGCATAATTCAAATTTTCTCAGTCCAGGCCCCAATACCCGGATTAAACTATACATTCTATAGCATAATTCAAATTTTCTCAATCCAGGCCCCAATACCCGGATTAAACTAGAAATTCTATAGCATGATTCAAATTTTCTCAATCCAGGCCCCAATACCCGGATTAAACTAGAAATTCTATAGCATAATTCAAATTTTCTCAATCCAGGCCCCAATACCCGGATTAAACTAGAAATTCTATAGCATAATTCAAATTTTCTCAATCCAGACCCCAATACCCGGATTAAACTAGAAATTCTATAGCATAATTCAAATTTTCTCACCCAGGCCCCAATACCCAAATTAAACTAGAAATTCTATAGCATAATTCAAATTTTCTCATCCAGACCCCAATACCCAGGACTAAACTAGAAATTCTATAGCATAATTCAAATTTCTCAACCCAGGCCCCAATACCCAAATTAAACTAGAAATTCTATAGCATAATTCAAATTTTCTCAACCCAGGCCCCAATACCCGATTAAACTAGAAATTCTATAGCATAATTCAAATTTTCTCAATCCAGGCCCCATACCCAGATTAAACTAGAAATTCTATAGCATAATTCAAATTTTCTCAATCCAGGTCCCAATACCCGGATTAAACTAGAAATTCTATAGCATGATTCAAATTTTCTCAATCCAGGCCCCAATACCCAGATTAAACTAGAAATTCTATAGCATAATTCAAATTTTCTCAATCCAGGCCCCAATACCCGGATTAAACTAGAAATTCTATAGCATAATTCAAATTTTCTCAATCCAGGCCCCAATACCCGGATTAAACTAGAAATTCTATAGCATAATTCAAATTTTCTCAACCCAGGCCCCAATACCCGGATTAAAACTAGAAATTCTATAGCATAATTCAAATTTTCTCAATCGAGGTCCCAATACCCATATTAAACTAGAAATTCTATAGCATAATTCAAATTTTCTCAATCCAGGCCCCAATACCCGGATTAAAAACTAGAAATTCTATAGCATAATTCAAATTTTCTCAACCCAGGCCCCAATACCCGGATTAAACTAGAAATTCTATAGCATAATTCAAATTTTCTCAATCCAGGGCCCCAATACCCGGATTAAACCAAAAATTTAAATTATACTATAAAATTTCACAATATTTTAAATTTAAATATAGAAAATTTAAAATTGTTAATTAAGAATAATCTATTATTAAATATTCTTTTTCCTGACTGTACTTTTAATTCATTCCAATGTATTCCTGGGTTTTCAGTCAATTTTATTGTCACTAATTATGGTGTTATGTGATGAGCCCTGCGTTTCCCGTAGACCCGGGACGAAACGCAGAGCTCATCACATAACACCATAATTAGTGACAATAAAATTGACTGAAAACCCAGGAATACATTGGAATCTATTATTAAAACAAACACCAACGTACAGAAATTGGCAGTATATCTATAGGCATGGAAATACCATCAATCATGCCAGGGGCGGGGTCGCAGCTCTCCTAAAACCAAAAGTTAAACTTGGAAGAGCAAATCCTCCTTCCCTCCACAACCCTTTGAACGACTGTCTACATTTTACCATACCCTACTTAAACGACCTGATACACATATTTCTGACATACATACACCCACACTCCAACCTAGAACAAAACATATTGACTAAAGCGAGCATCTATAAATATGCAATAATTATAGGCGACTTCAACTTGAATACAAACAAAACGAAACAACTTAAAAGATTTTTGCAAAATTCCGACTTTATAAAACAGCACACCCCACCAACTTGTCTGAGGCCCGCAAACCCAGACTCAACACCAGACGTTCTACTGCACACAAGAAACTTGACAAACACCATCAACAACATAAACTTAACCAACGAACTTGGATCCGACCACCTGGCTATTACGTTTAACATAGACTTACAACATACGCAACCTACCTCCAATACACCTCCTATAGAGAAAAACTTAAACCTAACAAAGACTGACATAGACAAAGTGAAACAACATATACATGACTACATTCAATCACAAGCACTGCACATTTCAATAGAAACCATACAACAACAACTTTCACTAGCCATAGGAAAATTTAGCCCGGAAATAAAAAATGCTTTCTACCGACATACACTACCCAAATACATACTGAGACTAATAAAACATAATGATACATACTTGATTTCACCTTCTTTTTTCTTTTTTATATTATTTATGTTTTTCCATTTTTAGATGATGTTTACTACTACTATTAAAATTTGTTTGGTTTAATCGGCCTGGGGTGCTATCAATTTTAATTCCTAGAGAAGGGATAGTTCAAGAGTGAATTACATCCATGGATGTTGTAATAATTCGAATTTGAGTGTTATAAGGTAGGACTAAACGGTTATTAACATCTAGTAGACGAAAGTTAAAAGAGTAGTAGTAGTAGTAGTAAACATCTTTATTTCTAAAAAAGGCTACCGACCTATCGGTCTTTCTGCCCTTGTTTAATACATGCAGTCTTAATCTAAATAAAAAACAAATATGAAAATTCTCTTATTCTAGGTTAACAATACTATTAAATGAATAAGATTTCAGTGGCAAGAAGACATTATTTTATTGTCCACTAGTCCGTTGCGTTTGTAAGTGTTCGAGTAGCGTTAATGTAGGGAAACGGAAGCGGGATTGCCTGGTTGGTCTTGTAAGACAAAGGGGATTCAGTATGGTCCAGTTTTAGGGGTTGTTTGTCCATTTTGTCTGTAGCTGTATGAGTCTTTCCGAGATCTTTGTCATGTTTGTGCGTTCTTATAGTAGTTGGGTGGGGGGGTTGAGTAGTGGGTTTTGGGGGTGTCTTATTCGTGTTATTAGTCTTAGTGCAATTTGTTCTGTTGTTTGTGTATAACGTTTTGTCCTTTCTGTTCCGTTGGTCAGGAGTACATGTCCAAAGTCTAGCAAGGGTCCACAAATCGCTTTATATATTTTGGTGGCGGTGTTTGTGCTAATTCCTCTGTCTTTGCAGGTTAGTGATCGGAAGTGTTTTGTTCTCTTTATTGTTTCTGCCCTGATGTTTCGTATGTGTTTAGTGAATTTAAGTTTGTGGTCAATTGTGATTCCAAGGTATTTTACGTCGTTTTTTGGTTGTGTTGTTTGGCCGTCTGCAGTTATCGTAGGGGAATCAGCGTTGAGTCTGTGGTTTGTGAGCAGAAGTTGTTTTTTTGAAGCGTTTGGTGTTAGTCTCCATTTATAAAACCATGTCATTGTGTTGTTTGTTAGTGTTTGGAGTCTTTGAGCTACTCTCTCAGTAGTTTTGTCATGTTCAATTAGTGCCGTCTCGTCTGCGTATTGTAATATGTATGCCGATCTGTCGATTTGATTTTTGTCTGGTAAGTTTGTAATTGTATATGTCATGGCAGTATATACTGTAGAGAAACGGTGAGAGCGGGGATCCTTGAGGGAGCCCTTGTTCAGGGGAAAAAGAAAATGACAGTGTTTTGTCAATTCGTACTTGTAGTTGTCTGTTTTCTAGTAAGTTCTTTATGGTGTGTAGTAGATATGTTGGTGTGTGTAGTTTGTATAGTTTGTATAGTAAGCCTCTATGCCAGACACTATCAAAAGCCTTGTTAATATCCATAAACAGGCAAGCTGTCTTTCTGTCAGTTAGGTGGGTAGTTTGTATATTGTTGGCCAAAATAAAGAGCGGATGAACAGTCGAGTGATGCTGTTTGAAACCAAATTGGTAGGTAGGTATATATTTTCCAATCACTTTTTCAAGCCGCTGCTTTCATTATGTATTCAAAAATTTTGCTTAGTACTGGAAGTAGTGTAATTGGTCTGTAGTTGCTCGGTTGTGTATTGTCCAGTCCATTTTTGGGTATAGGGATTATTAAGCCGTTTTTCCATGTTTCTGGGATTCTGCCATTTGTGATGCAGTTGTTCAATTCAGTTAGGATCAGTTTGTGTGTTTCTTGAGTTAGGCTTTTCAAGAGTTTTGCCTAATTTTATTTTCCCCGGTGCAGCGTTTTTGATGTGCGCTAGGGCTTCATCGTACTCTGCGTCTGTGATCAGTTTGTATTTGTAGTTTGGTGAGCTGTTAAAATAGTTCAAGTACCAGTCGTTGATCAGGTTCCAGTTGTCATTGTCGAAGTTAAGGTTTGTCGATATGCTGAAGGCCCTTTGATAGTGTCTGGCGAATGCGTCCGCTTTCTCTTTGTCTGTGTAGCGTTCTATTCCGTTTTCGTCAATTGTGTCGGTAGTGCCAGTCTTCCTGTATTGAGCCAGTTTATTAATTTTTCGCCAGCATGTTTTCGCCTTTGTCCTTCTGTATTTCTTTACATGTTTCTAGCCATTTGTCTTGTCGGTATTGTCCAATCAGAGTTTTAATGTTTCTGTTAAGTTGGTTCAGTGTCTTTTTTAGGTCGTTATTTTGAGTGTTTGTATATAGTCTGTACATTTCTCTCTTATGTTTTATCAGTCTCAGTATGTATTTGGGCAGTGTATGTTGGTAGAAAGCATTTTTTATTTCCGGGCTAAATTTTTGTATGGCTAGTGTAAGTTGTTGTTGTATGGTTTCTATTGAAATGTGCTGTGCTTGTGTTTGAATGAAGTCATGTATATGTTGTTTCACTTTGTCTATGTTAGTCTTTGTTAGGTTTAAGTTTTTCTCTATAGGAGCTGTATTGGAGGTAGGTTGCGTATGTTGTAAGTCTATGTTAAACGTAATAGCCAGGTGGTCGGATCCAAGTTCGTTGGTTAAGTTTATGTTGTTGATGGTGTTTGTCAAGTTTCTTGTGTGCAGTAGAACGTCTGGTGTTGAGTCTGGGTTTGCGGGCATCAGAAAAGTTGGTGGGGTGTGCTGTTTTATAAAGTCGGAGTTTGCAAGTGGAATTTTGCAAAAATCTTTTAAGTTGTTTCGTTTTGTTTGTATTCAAGTTAAAGTCGCCTATAATTATTGCATATTTATAGATGCTCGCCTTAGTCAGTATGTTTTGTTCTAGGTTGGAGTGTGGGTGTATGTATGTCAGAAATATGTGTATCAGGTCGTTTAAGTAGGGTATGGTAAAATGTAGACAGTCGTTCAAAGGGTTGTTGAGGGAAGGAGGATTTGCTCTTCCAAGTTTAACTTTTGGTTTTAGGAGAGCTGCGACCCCGCCCCTGGCATGATTGATGGTATTTCCATGCCTATAGATATACTGCCAATTTCTGTACGTTGGTGTTTGTCCTAGTTTGGTTTTAGTCTCTACAAATATGCAGCAGTCTGTGTCGTTTGGTTCTATGTAATTGTAAATAAGTGGTTTTTTGCTGTTAAGTCCGTTGATGTTGGCGTAAAGTAGTCTCATGTTGAACTCTCAAGTTAGTGATTGTTTGTTTTATTTGTTCATGGGGTTCTGTCGAGGTGTTTTGGTTAGGTAGGAGCATGTCGAACATCAACACATACATGTGGTTACCGAGGTGTCAACGACGACCGAGGTGTCAATGTCAAAATCTTCTATATATTGTTCTCGCATTTTTTTAAGCAGATCTTCTCTGTTAGTGTTGGTAGACTTGTTAATTTGAATGTTATATTGGTTTAGTATAAAATCGTGAGTTGTTATTGGTGAGTGTATTCTGTTACCTTTAGTTATCGTATCAGACACCTCAGACGTTCTCTTGTTCAGACACTTAATTTTATGTTGGGGATACCACTGATAGGTGCTGTTGGTCCCTTCGGGCACTTTACGCTCCATGCCGCATGTTCGTCCTAGTTGCAGGCAGTGCACTTGACGGGAAGTGGAGAACTGCACCCAAATGTTGAGTGAGGGCCATGGCACTTGTTGCACTTCGCAGGTGTGCTACAAATATGCAGCAGACTGTGTCGTTTTGTTCTATGTAATTGTAAATAAGTGGTTTTTTGCTGTTAAGTCCGTTGATGTTCGCGTAAAGTACTTTCAAATTGAATCTTGTATGTTTGTTACTGTCTGTCTCACTTGTTCGCAGGGTTCAGTTGGAGAGCGTCCCTCGGGCAGGAGCATGTCAAACATTAGGATGTAGACATGGTTCCCGAAGAAGACAACAGAGGTGTCAATGTCGAAGTCTTCTATAAATTGTTTTCGTAGTTTTTTTAGTAGTTCGTCTCTGTTGGTATTGTTTGTCTTGTTAAGTTGATGTTTGTATTTGTTTATGATGTGGTCATATATTGTAATGGGTGTTGTGTATTCTACTTGCCACTGTCGTTGTCTCCGCAATCCCGGACGTACGTTTGTTTACAACATTTTATTTTTCCGTTTGGGATTCCGACGATTGGGGCTGTCGGTCGTTTTGGGCACTTCATGCTCCATGCTGCGTGGTCTTCTGAGTTGCACGCTGCGCACTTGGTTGGCAGTGGTGACTCGCATTTGGATGTTGAATGGGGTCCCTGGCACTTGTTGCATCTTGGTGGTTGTTTGCAATCTTCAGTTTTGTGGCTGAACAGGTTGCATTTGCCACACGGCGCAGGCACGGGTGCAGGTGGTTTGCTTTCGGTGATTATGAAAATGCGGCCCAGAAAATGAACCGCACGGTCGTTCATCAACCTTTCGTAGGTGGCTATGTCGCCGGTTATCAACCTCATCACGAGTGTGGGTGTGTTGCGCTCCCGTGAGATTATTCTCCTGCAGAACCTTATTCTGAAGCCCTGCTGTTCCAGGCGTTTCAGAACATGCTGTCCTCAATGTCCAGGTCGACCCCAGTGGCGACGACTGAATATGATGGTGTAATATGGTGGTGGCCTGACTTTTGTTGTCGGATTAGTGGGAGGTTATCGTTTTTTTGTAATTTGTAACTTGTTACAGTGTTTTCTTGTTTAGTTGTTGTAAAATTTTTGTTGTTTTGTCCTCCTGGTTGGTTTTGATTAGGAAGTAATTATCTTGTCTGATAATCACATCCTTGTTGTTGGTGTTGAGTTCCTCCCACCTGACTACAAGTTGGACTCTGGTGATGGTCGACAATGCGTTCGATGTGAATACGTGCGAATACGTGGGAAATCTTGCTGATGTTGTCTTGCTGTTTGTTGTTTGGTTTTTATCGGTTGTAGCCTGATAGTCCAAAGCTATTCGTTTGGCCTCAGGTCTTGGCGTTGTGGGGGTTGGCTGGGTTGGCTGGATTGGCTGGGTTGGCTGGGTTGGCTGGGTTGGCTGGGTCGTCTTCGGTTTTCTGCCCCGTTTTTTCGATTGTGGCTTTTTGAACCCACCATCCTGGGAGGCATAATCCGATTCGGATTCTTGCGATCTCCCAGGGTTCATCCTGGCAGCACAGCTGATACTGTGCACGTCTTATCACCACGAAGCTCGGTTTAAGACTCCCATCTTTTATATTTTTCTAAGTTTCCTAAAGCACTACGTATGGTTGGGTGCACTTTTAGATTTATATACAGGGTTATTCACGCTATATGGCACGGAAGTTTGCGGCTGAACCGTTTGATTTTTAAAAAGTATTATGTTATGAATTGGCAGACCGCCCTACCGGTCGCACATTTTTAAAATATTTTTGTAATGTACAAGGTGTCCCAAAAGCCCTAAAAGTATCACATTATGTTTTTTAAATGGAAAACCCTGTATATTATTGCTATTTTTGGATTCTCTGAGCACAATAAGTGTCTGTTTTTAATAAGGTTCATAATACCTAATTCTTAAGGCTTTGTTAATAATACGAATTTAATCAAAATCTAATCTAATTTTCACGTGTCACATACTTTAGAAGTATATTCACATCCTAATACATTGGAATAGGTAATTAGAAATTGCAATTCCTGGTGAGTTAAAAATATGGTGTTGCATTTAAATTAATTAAGTTATAGCCACATAAGGTCTTATTTGATTAGTTTAAATTTGTGGACACCCTGTATAAGATTGTAAGTTTATTATCATTGGATATAAATATGATTTCTTGTTACACTTTACTACAAATTACGCTTACGTAACTTAAATAATTCTAAAGTATTTGACGCATAAAAATTATATTACCTTTTGATAAAAATCGGATTATTTAAAAAACCGTAAGATTAGGTATTATGAATCTTATTGGAACGAACATTTATTTGCCTAAAGAATCTAAAAATGCATTAACATATAGGGTATTTCATTAAAAAAAAACACAACTTTGATCCTTTTAGGGCGTGGAGGAACTGGAAGTGGCAGAATGTCCTATTTTAAAGCTTATTACAAAAGGAAGTTTTTCATGGGGAAGAATGATCCCCGTTTTAAACTAAGTTTAATCTAAAATCCGTTCATTGATGAGCATGATTCATGATTGAGATGATTCGTTTGCGTTCTGGAATTAACCAATAGAAAAGATGCTAAGCGGTTCCGGTTGCCGATAGTCTTGCCAGCAAACCCTGATCTGGTTATACGGGTTATTTTTGAACAAGGTAGATCTTTACATGTGGGTACACAAGGACTTATGGGTATATCGCGTGAAAAAATATTGGATTCTTGGAGGGCGACGGACTATCAGATCGGCTATCTCAAATTGGTGTCATATCAAACGACAAAAATGTAAGTCATTTGTGACCAATTGAGCTCACCAATGTCAATTTGGCGGGTCACTTTTCCCTCGCAAAATAGCTTCAACTGGCCCAAGTATTCTGAACTAAAACGTTTTCGCAGCATTTCACGTAAAGCCTAAAGCTTCCGGATCTTTCAGCTAAATGAAGTTCGCTGTGTAAAAGGGATTTTTATAAATAGAAACTCAGAGACGACTTGAGACTGAGATTTAGAACAGAATACTTAGGTCAGTTGAAGTCTTGGAGTTCCGAGAAGCCTAGCAGGCAAATCTCCCTAGGAGAAGTGGTACTTGTGGGGAATGACATGGACAATCGTGTCCAGTGGCCGTTGGGACGAGTGAGCGAGCTGATTCCTGGAAAAGATGGACAGATCCGACTTGTGCGAGTAAATACTGCTAGAGGATCTTTATTGAGGCCAGTTCAGCGATTGTACCCTTTGGAAGTTGATCTGAATAAACCTGTAAGTTCTGCGGAGGGTTTTGAACTTATACCAGTGACCAATGAACTGAATATTTGTGAAAATGATCCCCAACACGTCGTTGAATCTCTCAGGAGTGCGATAAAGTTCGTGAAACCTATAGACGATGGCCCTGTGCCAATTGAACGCATTTCGCCAAGTGGACGTACCATTAAGGTGCCGAAAAAGCTTATGTAACGAACATTTCTAGTCTAGATTATGTATTGCTTATAGATGTTTATTTTAAGTATTTGGTCACATTTCAGTATGTAGTTTTAGGAATATTTACTATAGAGGTTTGCTACTGGAAGGTCTCTTGTGTTAAGTGAGTCACTAACTTAGTGTGGTTTAGCGTGTCTCAGGTGCGAGAAATGCTACCATAAGTTTTGATCTTACTAAAGAAATACACGAACAACTGAATGACGTTGAATTGTATTGAATTTTTTTTATATTCCATATGTGTTTTTAAATGATCAGGTGATCTACAATAAAACGTTCCAGCGAATGAAGGAGGAAGTACCAATCGAATAACAGCATAAAAAGAGATACAAGTATAAACAATCCAGATGTACAGGCACTAACATGTCATGTTCGTGCTAACTCATGTTCGAATGAATCAAATTTTGAGGGTCATTTGATCAATCATTCAAAAGTTCACTACTTCCACTGCCATTTTTCTGTCTCATCGTTTAAAATTATGGAATTATTAAACATTCATCAGGATGACATATGAAACAGAGACGGTACAACCGTAATTTGTGCTGCGAACATTTTGATTAACTCCAAATTTATATGATTGCTTGAAAGTGCATTCGGATAAACGTTTTCATGCAGGTGATGTTTGTACACATTCGAACCAAAAATGTCGTTTCAGTGTTTGTAACAGTTTAATTTCGCAGTAAATTGAACCATTACTGAAACATCCATTTAATGTAGTGCGTTGGTTCCTTATCAAAATGTGGAAAGTTTTTTTTACTCTTCACGTTTTTGGAATACCACTGAAACCTGGCTGAAATTTTCGATGGCTCGCGTAGCAGAGTGTGTTTGGTGGTCGCCAATGTTAATAAGTTGCGGTTAAATTGATGAATTATTTCCCTGCTGAAGACTGAGGCATTAAAAGTTTGATTTGGCAGTTCACTTAGGTAAGGTACTTTTAGAATGGTCTTGTAAATGCTTTGTCAGCGACTTGGCTTTGGACCAAATTGTGTATACCTTCGCACTGCATTTTAATTCAATTTAAAATAAAATTCCTGGGTTCTAGTCAATTATTATTGATTATTTCATATCGAAAACGTTTCGGTGTCTTTCCACCATCATCAGTTTGCAGGCATAGTTGTTGGTACTTCAATTTTGACACGAAATTCATGATTTGTATATTATTATTATTATTATTATTATTATTATTACAGTATATTTACAATCTGTCTACAAACAATAAGTAAATGTTATGTCAATATTTTACATCAGAGAATATCATATTTAGGGTGTCCACCCAGTGGGCATATACCTCTTCGACCTTAATTCAATTAATTATCTATGTACAGGGCAAGTTAATTAGTCTGCATACCAGAAAGCATAACAATCTAAATCGGTTAATTAATCTGGAGGTTTAAATATCTTTAGTCTTTAGTAGTTAGTTGTCAATTGGTTTGAGTGTGCACTAATCCTGTCTTTGTATTTGACACTAAATGTCCTAATTTCCTCTTTGACTGTTGGGATTTTAGATCTTTTCGGATAATCTCAATTGGGACAAACCATGTGCACTCACACCGTATTCTGAGCATCTTGCTTGAAATTTCTCTAAAATTGCAATATTGAGTTGGATGCTGAACCCCACAGTTGAATTCCGTATGTCCAGACGGGTTAATTATTATTTATAGATAAGTAATTTATTTTTTATTAGCGTTCGATCCTTTACCTATCACCCAGTGCATTTTCTGATATTGTAGGTTGAGTTGGTTCCTTTTAGTCATATGTGTGTTTTCCATGTCAGTCTGCGTTCCAAGTGCATACCAAGATAACTCACCGTCTCTGTTGTGGAACCTGTTTGCCATTCAGAGTTACTGGAGGACATTTTCCAGTTCGCAGTGTGAATGTCAATTACGCAGACTTCGACTCGTTTGCCTTTATTTTCCATGTCTATAGCCTGTTTGCAATTGTTGTCAGATTTATTTGTAGTAGTTCTGAAGCCATTATAGGATTTGTATGTTATGTCATGATACCAGTGTCATCCGCAAATGTAGCTGTGGTATTTTGCTCCATTGTTGGCAGATCTGAGGTGTAGTACAGGAGGTATAGAATTGGCCCCAAAACACTACCCTGAGGCACTCCCGCTTCTACTGGACATATTCCTGTGTACTCATCTTACGAGAAATTGTCCTTTTGCTAATGCAGGATTTGATTAGCTCGTATAAGTCGTAAGAAAACATCTTTTTTATCTTATACAGGAATCCAGGATGCCAGACCTTATCAAATCTCTGCGATATATCCATGAATACTGCAGAACAATATTTTTTCTCTTCAAAATCTTGACTAATTTTCATGACTATTCTATGAACCTGTTCTATGGTCGAGTGGTTCTCTCTAAATCCAAAACCACCAAATAATAAATAATGTGTTTGACTGGAACCCAGGAATTTTATTTTAAATTTGGACCAAATTATTTTGGAATTTAAGGATTTTCGTCATTGAAGTTGTTGCTGCCGGAACCTAGTAAACTGTTGAATCTGAAGGATTAGCGACTTATTTAGACGTAAGGTTTGCCTGATTGGTGTACTAATTTGAGTAGAGACCTACAGGTGGTTGTTCTTCTACTAACAACCCTTCTAAGGGAGAACTGCCTTCTTAAGAGGTAAGCTATTGTCGGTTCTATAATACCAATGGATTAAGAGATTTTAAACTAATTAACCTGTGTAATTAGGGAGTAAGTTTGGGACTCAAATTCGAGTTTCAACTGCACGTTTAGGGCCCAAGATCAAACATCTACAATCATAATATATACAGGGTGTCCTACCGGGAACCGCCGCGATCGATTTTGGCGAAGTGTAACTAAGAGAGATTTGAAAATTGGACAGTATACTGAGCTCATTAGGCGCAAGCGATCTAAAGTATTTCCAAGCTTAATATTATATTTGCTTATTTTCAATGGAACACCCTACATATTATTTAATTTTTGAAGTCTACTCGAAATTCTAAATATATTTAATGCATAATATCCTATACATAAGTCTAACCGTGTTTGATATATTTGAAATTTTATGCAAAAAATTACAGTTGCAGCCACTTGAACAACTATTCATTTTTCCTATAAGGGAAAATGTCCACTTAGTATGAGTTGCATTTCTTGTTGAAAAGGACCTTCTTTAATGGATATAGTGTAAAGTATCGCCGAAAATCAATTTTTTCAATTGAAAGCCCCATTTTTGATAACTTATCTTAATCAGTGTTAAAATTAAGACTTAGTTGTGGTTGGTTTTATAAATATTGTCAATTTAATGTTTTCATATGGCTATTTTGCCGCGTCGTATTTAAATGTCGTCATTCTTAGAGTCATTAATGGAGAATGTGATAAAGTTATATCAAGACCTTGTGACAATTTGCCATTCGATTTTCACAAAAACAGAAGCCTTCACGTTGTGCTGTTAAACATATTATTGTAAATTTAAAGAATTTTGGATCCGTCAAGGCAATTTCTACAATAAAACACATGGAATCTATTTACGCACTATCTAATCAGTTGTTCAAAAATTTTCCATTGTCATGTAAACAATAATAAAGTATGTTTTCGAACTCCTCCCTAACATTTCGGAAAACTTCGCCGGGAATTGACCGGCATTCTGCTGCAATTCCTTTTAAGATCATCAATATCAGCAGGATGTCTTATTAACAATGGACTCAAACCAGGTGATCTTGGGTTCAATTGGTTCCCTTCTGCCAACCCATCTGTTCGGGAATCTCTCGTTTAAATAAAGAAAATAACGAGGTTAAGCACCGTTCTGCGTGAATATTAACCAATCCTCCTGTAAAACTGAATTACCTTCTGCATCAACTTGACCCCCATCCCCATTTAAAATTCCAAGGGTGACATCTACCCTCCTAGAGGATTGAAACAAGAAGGCTAAAAATATTAATTTAAAGTGTCCGCCTTATAAATAAATTTGAGGTGTCTTTCTTCGCGATTTTTCATATTTTATTTGCAAGACAGATATGAGGGTGGGAAGTTTTCAAATTGATACCCGTATATTACAATCATACTAAAAAGTATCAATCTCTATTAATCTTGCTGCACTTTGCTTGATTGACACAGTACAGTTCGCATACGATATCGGATTATTCATGTATGCAAAAAACATCTGAACAATGGAACCAATGTGCATCTCTTGAATCCACATGTATATGCAGCACTATTTTTAGATGCTCAGTTTGTTGGAGCCTGCACACTTCTGTTCACGGAAGAAATAAGCGAAAACTGACGAAAGTCGTTTTTTCAAAGTGATATTTGCAAATTCCCATTTAAAATAAAATTATCTCTAAAAATGATCGAGAAATGCATACGAACACAAACTTTAAGGGAGCATTTAAAACAGAATTTAACGTGGCATCGAAATACAAACACGAAATAAAAACATACAACTGTTTGGAACTGAACGGAATATGTTTATCTCCACAAACTCTGCGCAAAACAAATGCAACTGCACAAGAAATTGGAAACGCCGGCACAGAAATCATTGCACCCATACCCCGTGTCCCCCGGGAAACGCCGCGATCGATATCTGGCAAACTATAATCAAGAGAAATTTGAAAATTGGACGGACAGCAACTAAGAGTGACAGGAATTGACAACTTAACACAAACTTACCCTTAATTTTTGTAACTTATTTTTTTAACACTTTGTATTAATGGTTATCAAAATTTTGTCGACATTCTACTAAAGTAGGTCCTTCTTAACAGGAAATGCTACTCAAATTAAGTAGCACATATTCCCTTATAGGAAAAATGAATTATGATTCGAGTGGCTTCAACTGTCATTTTTTACATAAAATTTCAAATATGTCGAAAACGTATATGATATTGTACATGAAATAAATTTATGATTTGGAGTAGAATTCGAAAATGTAATAATATATAGGGTGTCACATTTAAAATAAGTGAGTTGATACCTGCTTCCGGTATAACCGCAAGTGTGGCCATCTTGAAAATATTTTAGATCGCTTGCCCCCAATGACTTACGTATATACTGTCCAATTATCAAATTTCTCCTGATTATAGTTTGCGAGATATCGATCGCGGCGTTTCCGGCTGGGATGAATGCTTTGCCTCGCCGTGACCTGGCTAGCTTTCGCCATTAGGTCATTAATCGCCAACCGTTAGGACACTACTGTCTCAAAAAACCACTATCACGGAAGCCCATCTCCGTTCCTTGGACCATCCACCCAACCAATTAGCGGGGAGGATGGGGAGCACCAGTCAGCCTGAGTTTTCCCATCCACGATCTTTCTTCCTTCTGGCTTTTACATCTCCGACAATTCCTATCAATATGGGGGCGGCACAGGCGTGCTCGACGTCATACAAGTCCTTGCTCTCACATCTTCCCAAAATCCAAATCACTTGGCCCAAAACAGTCCATTTACGTTAAACCCTTAATGCTCACCTATCCATCTTGTCCCTCTATACCATTTCCAAACAGTCCCTTAATTCTCTGTCCCGTCATGCAAAACCCTTACTATCCGCGGAGATGAGCGGTACTAACTCATCCCCTCTCGCCCCAAACTACTCTAACTCCCTCTCCCAACCGTTTCTGCGGATGTGGCCGACAGCCTTCCTGGTTCATTCCACTACCGCAATCCCGTCGGACTGGTCAGCCGCTTAACCGACCATGCTGCTCGTGAGTCTTATGCACAGTCGCCCAGGGAATACCACGAGGAGGTGGACTGACTTATTCCCCAATGGCTGGGACACCCTGTATATGGGGGCAGGAAATCTATGAAATTTATGTTTTAAAAGTAGCTCTTCGAAGAAAGCCTTTAATTTAGCTAAGCTTCCGCGAACTGAATAAGCTGCAAAACAGCATACGTTTAGAGACTCGTGGACCCGACGCAATGGGGTTGGATTGTTAGGGATAAGAAATTACAACCAACATGTACAACTGATTTACTAGTTCTTTACAATTTATTTATTTGTGCAAAACACGGATTAAAATATACCAATTATTTTGCAGGATGCCACGGTCAAACTTGTAAAAACTGCGAAGAAAATGAATTAGGCAGTAATATAGACGTAGAAGATAGTAGTGAACATGATATTGGTGGCGACAATGGTGTCCAATTCCATGTAAATACAGACACATTAACAGCTAACGAATGCGTTTCCGAGAACGAGACAGCGGTCAAGAAATTCCATGTTAAAAGTATGCCAGTTAATGAACGTGTATTATTAATAAATTCTGTAAATTATGTATTGCATCGTGTAGAAAATTTCATTTCGAAAAAATTTATAAGTATTTATTTTCCCTCTAAAATGCATACTTGCCGAGTTATATGCTATTGTTTCCGAGAAAAAAACGCAATTTTCGCATTTTTGTTGTTTATTCAAATAGCACAACATTTCAAGCTGATGCAC
Organism: Dendroctonus valens; assembly: GCA_024550625.1. NCBI lineage: Eukaryota > Metazoa > Arthropoda > Insecta > Coleoptera > Curculionidae > Dendroctonus > Dendroctonus valens. Next base: position 278,217 of record JAJTJO010000235.1, read on the forward strand.
CTCGATATTTTCAATAGGTATACCATTCCCGAGCGATTCCAATAGTCATCTAAGTTACGTCACGTTAGAGCCATATTTGAAAACTTCCGTCATAATTCTCCTGGCCTATTAACAGTTCATCGGCATATGCATTCGAAGGACAAACAATTATCTCACTCGAAAAGCTTCAATCCTCAATTTACTAACTCTGTCCGAAAAACGATCTTTCGAATGCCTGCTTTGCAGTAGGAAATTCAAGTTCAACAGCCGTTCAAAGGATATTTAGTTGATAGAAAGAGATTCTTGATTGTTAAAATTAAAAATTAAAAAGAAATTGTTAAATAACATCAAGTACTCCATTATGATAAGGTTAAAACATGAGCCGTCCAGAGAAATATTTGGTTCTTATTTGTTATGCTAATTTGATCAATATAAAATTATAAATCTTTTACTAATTCTAGATTTTTTAGATACTTATTGTTGGGATCCAGAATTTTGCATTCAAGTAAAGAAGAAATTACAATTGAAGAAGAAAACTTGTGTGCGTTGGTAAATTGAAGACGAGGCCATTAGTAATATGAATGAATTCAAACTGAAACTATGAAAACTGAGAAGACTGCACAAGTAAATCAAGATACCTGCAACATTTGCGAGACATCATTTGTCAATGAATCAAACTTAAAAAATCATTTGGCCAGACACTCAAAAGATCAGTATACCTGTCGCATTGTGGTAAAACTTTGTTATATTCAAATTTAGATGACCATTTGCAAACGCATCAGACAAGTTCCTTTATGCGTGTGATTTATGTTATCTTACATTCAAGCTAAAATCTGACTTAACTACGCATCGAAATCTTCATCTACTACTGCAAATCATTACACGTGCAATTTTCGTGGCAAAATATTTGCTTCGGAATCAATATCAGAATCTCATTTGCCAACTCATTCAGACAAAAGCCCTTTTCAATGTAATATTTGCAATTTAACATTTAAATCGAACTCCCACTTAAACGTTCATCGAAACAAGCATACGAAAGAAAAAGAGTACCAGTGTAAGACATGTAACAAAATTTTCTATTCTGCGAGTGAATTGAGTCAGCATTTGGTATCGCATTCAGACAAACGGCCTTTTGAATGCAATTTTAACAAAACATTTAAATCAACAAACCTTAATTCATCGAAACAACCATACGAAAGAAAAGATACCAGTGTAAGACATGTAACAAAATTTTCTATTCTGAGCAAGATTTCCGCAGTCATTTGGTATCGCATTCAGACAAACGGCCTTTGAATGCGATTTGTCACAAAACATTTAAATCAAAGAATTAACATTCATCGAAACAACATACGAAAGAAAAGAGTACCAGTGTAAGACATGTAACAAAATTTTCTATTCTGGCAGAATTGCAGTCATTTGGTATCGCATTCACAAACGGCCCTTTGAATGCGAATTTGTCACAAAACATTTAAATCAAAGCACACTTAAACGTTCATCGAAACAAGCATACGAAAGAAAAGAGTACCAGTGTAAGACATGTAATAAATTTTCTATTCTGCGAATGGATTGAGTAGGCATTTGGTATCGCATTCAGACGAATGGCCTTTGAATGCAATTTTTGCAAGAACCATTTAAAGTTAAATTTATGTTAAACAGGCATGTTAAAACCAAACATTTCGTTCAGCCAATCCAAGAAATTCAGCATAACCTCTTTAATCCGGTCAATTGAATGCACACGGTGTGTTCGGATTACCGATTTGTCCGGATTACGGAAGGATGCACAAATGATATAAAAATCTTCAAATAAGGCTATCAGTGATAAAGGGTTTGCATTTCTTTAGATTCTAGTTACTAAATTTTAAATATAATTACAACAAAACTGTAGAATTTCGGTCAACAAACATACTCATTTTTTTTAACGTATTTTTTTATTGACAATTACATTTTCATTAGCAATCAAAGCAAGTTATAAAAGAAACAAACATGCATACATTTTTAAATACGTATTTTAATTTGAAATCTCCTTTATTGCACTGTTAAAAATCCAACAGAAGTTGTGGTTCTTACTATTCATGCCTGTTGTGTGGGCCGTGGCGCGAAAGGCACAGTAAATTTATTTGGTCATAATAATTTTCTGATGCCCAATAATCCTTGCTTTTAAAACTACTTTTAAATTTAAACTACTTCATTGTACTTGATTGTATTTACATGAATGCAACGAAGGTTTATACAAAAACATCTATAGATGTCCTCATTATTAGAATTCGACTCATCATTTATTCAATCATCATTTCAAGTATCATTACATCAATACCAATTGCCCATTTTTCAACGGCTGCACTTGTTGATTGGACTTCATTATTCAACTTCTTGCTTAAGGCGTGTATTTCGTTTTTTTCAGCCGTGACTTCAGTTGCTAGATTAGTTTTCCTTACAAAGCATGCAAATGGCTAGTCCCATTCAGGTTTGCAAAAGTTTTCTGGGACTGCTGTATCATATTTTTTCTTGTTTTCTGAATGGTTCTACGGCATTCCTGTTATTGCAGAAAATCTCTCCAGAAATACTCAATTGGAAAATAATCGATTTGAAAAGTTGTACTGTATTTAAATTAACAGAATGCGAAAAGCCGTCGCGTGATTCTTTAATGGTACCACCAACCTCAATTATAACACAATGATTTTAATGAACGCGCAAAATCATTTGCTCTCATTCAGATCTTTTACTCATGCAACCTCATTAACATCAATGAAAATCACAATTAAGGTCTATTTAGCGTTTTAGTATTTAGATTTTGTTAAGATTTTACTATAAAATGTCTACTATTGCTGTAATTATGTTTTATTTCTTCTTTAATTATTCTCACAAATAGCGTAAAATAGTGTTCAATGTTTTGAATAAATAAATCTATTACCAAATGTGTACTGGTGTTTCATTATTACTAAATCATGTATAGGGTGAAACATGAGAAATCAAACACATATTTGCTCCTTTAATAATTATAAATTGACCAAAGATTCAAAAATTCAAACGAAATATGCATAATTTTTATTTCAAATATGCGATTATATGCATTTATTTGGCCAAATATGCAATAATATGCATTTATTTAGCATGTGAAATTACTTTTAAAAACACATGAACATTGATTTGATGGAAAATATTGATTTCTTGAAAAAGTAAAGGAAAGCGAAGATATAAAATACATTAAAACAGAATTATAAAAACATTTTAATTTCTAATTGTATAGCAGGAATTTATAATTAACTACTTTTCAAAGTTTTCCAATGAAAATTATTGTCTCCTGTCAGTAAATATATGTTTATATAGAAAAGGTTCTTGCAACATCAACCAATGTAATAGGACAGTTACAACACCAGAATAATAAATGTGGAGAATTTATGCTTTTCGAAGGACCAATGGGTTTGAGATGCGAGTGTTTGGTGGGTAAAGTTGGGAGCAGCTGCAGCAAGAATAAACGATCTGGCCTTTTGCCATGTGCCAAACCAGTACTTTTAACAACCGTTTATTACACTTTGAGCGATTGGGCTGGGCAGTATGACTTTTGATTGTAGAATTGGTTTTTGTGACCCTTGTGACTAACTGCCGTTCGCGTTGGAATGGGAGAGACTTCTCTCCACCGAGTATAGGGGAATATCACTTCTTTCGACGAGTTTGAGTTCGGTACTCCTGCCGACGAGTTTGAATTGAAAACTACAGATTGTAGTTCCGACGGGGGTGAGTTTTAGTGCTAGACTTCTTCTGACGAGTTTTTAATGCAAGACTGAATTCCTAGTCACTTTTGTCGACTAGGGTAGGGTCAAAATCAGAGGTGCAGGGTGAGGGAAAGAGGTTTTCCAAGAATTGTTTTTCCGCCCCTTGAGTGGATGCTCCATTGGATTTTGGCCTGATTCTAAAAGGTACCGAAAGTAGACCTCCCGCCAAACAAAACAGTTTGGTTACTCACAGCTTTCAATATCAAGACAATGGTCACCGGTCAGTTCTGAAAAGTGAACCACCAAAAAGAAGCAATGACCAATTATCTGCAGGGTGTGGGAATTGTCGGAAACAGATAAACTGGAGGAACAACTTCTCAATTGTCATACCCGGAAATAGCACCTGTGGTTACCGGCCCGAAGATCGCCGACAGGGGCGCACCGTTTCCGGAATTGAACGTTGAAAAAGTTTTTTTTTTTAATTTTAAAAAAATTCTTTTAGGATCTTCTAAGTTAATTATTACTGGCTCCCCTTGAACCAGTACGAACCAGTTGATGGATTTCATTGTATTCAGGACCTTTTTCTACTAGTAATTCTTTTTAGAGTTTTTCAAATTTTTCAGTGTCTATGGAGTGGATCTCATATTCTTATAAACGTCCAGGATTCTTTTGATTTTTTTCCTGCAGCATATGTATCTAGTTCCTGGCATTTCTTTTCCCAGCTTTGATTTTCTGCTTCTATTACTTACTGCAGATTTAAATTTGTTATTATATCTCCATATTGTCTTTTCTGTTCTTTTCGTATTCGACCCGTCTGTGATATAACTTTTGCTCTCGTTTTTTTATGCAGCATTACACTTGCAGCTTATCGTTCCAGCAATAATTCCTCCAATCTGGATTGTAACTACCATCGAATCTTCATGCTACTGCAAATCATTACAGGCATTTCTTGCAAATATTTGCTGTCGGAATAAACATCAGAATCCATGACAACTCATTCAGCCACACGCCTTTTTTCAATGTAATATTTTGGCAATTAGCATTAATCGAACTCCTACTTAAACGTTCATCGAAATACGCTACGAAGAAAAAGGTACCAGTGTAGACGTGTAACGAATTTTCTATTCTGCGCATGGATTGAGTCATCATTTGGAGCGCATTAAACAACTCCCTTTGAATGCTATTCTTTGCCAACATATACATGCACAAGACAACCTTGAAAGGCAAAACTAAGGTGCAAAAAGGAAAGAGGGGAGGGAAGTGGAGTGGGGGGAGAAGGAGGGGACGACGGGGGGGAAGGGTCAGAGGGGGGGGGGGTGAAGAAGGGGTGGGGGTGGGGGTAAATCGTAAGGAGTGGAGAGTATAGAGGATGGGAAGGAAAGGCAAATGAGATGGGAAGAAAAAGGGAGGGGTAGAAAAGGGGGGGGAGGGAGGGGGAGGGGGAGGGAAGGGTCGGGGGAAGTGGGTAACGGGTAACGAGGGAGGGGAGAGGTTGAAGGGGGGGGGGGGATGGTAAAAAGAAGAGGATAGAGAGCGTGGGGAGGATGGGGGTGGGGGGTGAGAAGGGAAGGGCGGAGGATATGGGGTGGATGGGGATGGGGAGGGATGTGGGGGAGGAGGGGAGTCGGGTGAGGGAGGGTGAAGTTAAAGGCTAAGTGGGGGGGAGGCGTGAGGGTGAGAGGGAGGGGGGGGGGAGGGGGAGGAAGTTAGGGAGATGGGAGGGGAAGAGGTGGGGGGAGGGAAGCGGAATAGAAAGCGGAATGAGCTAGCGTCATTAATAGGGAAAAGTTGTAAGAACGTCTGGAGAGCATTTTAAAAAAGGAAAAAGAGGCGAGATGAGGGGAGCAAGGGGGGCTTGAAGGTAGATTGAGGTAGGAAAGAGATAGGGTAGAGAACTGGAAAATGGAAACGAGGTGAGGAGAAGAGGAGCAAGAGGAGAAAAGACGGGGTGTGAGTGGACGGGGTAGAATGGAGAACGCTAGGCGTAAAAAGAGGTTACAGGTGAAAGAAGTGATGCAGTGGGAGGAGTAAGGGGTAGAATAGCGGGTGGAATGAAGAGGGTGTGTGAGGTGAAAGAGTGGAGTTGGCGGGGATGGGTAGGGATGAGGAAAGGGAGGAAGGTTGGTGGTGATGGGAAACAAGCAGATAGGATGCGGGGAAGGGACACAATTGGACGGCAAGGTGGTGTGCGGGAAGAAAAAAATGATGGGTGTGTGGAGAGAGAAGGTAGTGTCATCGAACAGCATACGAAAACAAGGAGTACCATTTAAGACATGTACAAAACATTTTCATTGCGGGGCCCGAATTGCGCATAATTTGGGTCGATTCAGACAATCGGCTTTGAATGATATTTGTCCCAAAACATTTAAAATCACAAGAGTCTTAACATTTCATCGAACAAGTCATACAAGAAAAAGAGTCCCAGTGTAAGACAATTTAACCAAAATTTTCTATTCTGGTGCAAGAATTGCAAAGTCTTTGGTATCGCATTTAGACCACGGCCTTTTGAATGCGATATTTGTCACAAAACATTAAATTAAGAAACACTTACCGTCATCGAACAAGCATACTAAAGAAAAATAGTACCAGTGTAAGACATGGTCAAAATTTGCTTATTCTGCGACTGGATTGAGTAGGCATGTTCGCATTTCAGACGAATGGCCCTTTGAATGCAATGTTGTAACAAACCATTTAAAGTCAAATTTATGTTAAACCAGGCATGTTAAACCAAACAATTTCTTTCACCAATCCAAGACAATTCAGCATAACCTCTTTAGTCCGGTCAATTGAATGCATACGGTGTGTTCGGATTACCAATTTGTCCGGATTTCGGGAGGATGCACAATGTATAAAAATCTTCAAATAGGCTATCATTGATAAAGGGTGGTTTGCATTTCTCTAGAGTCCGTAGTTCTAAATTTAAATATAATTCAACAAAACTGTAGAATTTTCGGTCAACAAACATCTCTTTGTTTTATTAACGTATTTTGTTAATTGACAATTACATTTCCTTAGCTCAAAGCATTTAAAGGAACAACACCTGCCATACATTTTTAAATACGTATTTTAATTTGAAATCTCCTTTATTGCAACTGTCCTAAAATCCAACAGAAGTTGTGGTTCTTACTATAATGCCTGTTGTGTGGGCCGTGGCGCGAAAGGCACAGTAATTTATTTGGTCATATAATTTTCTGATAGCCCATAATCCTTGCGTTTAAAACTATTTTAAATTTAAACCTTCTTCATTGTACTTGATTGTATTTTCACATCATGCAACGAGGGTTTATACACAAACATCTTCATAGATGTTCTCATTATTAGATTCGACTTATCATTTATTCAATCATCATTCAAGTATCAATTACATCAATACAATTGCCCATTTTCAACGCCGCACTTGTTTTATTGGACTTCCTTATTCAACTTCTTGCTAAGGCTGTATTCTACTTTTTTTTCAGCCGTGAGCTTCAGTTGTCTAGATAGTTTTCCTTACAAGCATGCAAAATGGCTAGCCCTTCAGGTTTTCCAAAGTTTTTCTGGGATGCTGTATCATATTTTTTCTTGTTTTCTTGAATGGTTCTACGGCATTCCTGTTATTGCGAAAATCTCTCCAGAAATACTCAATTGGAAATAATCGATTTAAGTGTACTGGTATTTAAATTAACAGAGGCGAAACAGCCGTCGCGTGATTCTTTATGGTACACCACCTCCTTATAACACAATGATTTGAATGACGCGCAACTCATTTGCTCTCATTCAGATCTTTTACTCATGCAACCTTCATTACATCACTTAAAATCACAATTAAGGTCTATTAGCGTTTTTAGTATTTAGATTTTGTTAAGATTTTACTATAAATGTCTACTATGCTGTCATTATGTTTTTTATTTCTTCTTTACTTATCTCACAAATCGTAAATAGTGTCAATGTTTTGATAAATAAATCTATACCATGTGTACTGGGGTGTTTTCATTATTACTAAATCATGGTTGGTGAACCTGATAAATCAAACACATATTTGCTCCTTTAATAATTTAATTGACAGATTCAAAATTCAAACGAAATATGCGTACTTTTTATTTACAAATATGCGATTATATGCATTTATTGGCCAAATATGCCTAATATGCCAATTATTTAGGCATGTGAATTACTTTAAAAACACATGAACATTGATTTTGAGTGGAAAATAATTGATTTCTGAAAAAGTAAGGATCGCGAGATATAAAATACATTAAAAGAATTATCAAAACTTTTAATTTCTATTGTATAGCAGGATTTATATTAACTACGTTTCAAAGGTTTTCCATGAAAATTATTGTCTCCTGTCGTATATATGTTTATATATAGAAAGGTTCTTGCAACTCTCACAATGGAATGACAGTTTACAACACCAGAAATAATAAATGTGGAGAATTATGCCTTTTCCGAAGGACCAATGGTTTAGATGCGATGTTTGGTGGGGTAAAGTTGGGCGCAGTTGGGGGGGGGGATCTGGCC